>CM035840.1:43170767-43421610 GCA_020510985.1 Pholidichthys leucotaenia | reverse complement strand
TTGCATATAGTAACTCCCTAAGAAGGTTTGTAAGATATACCTCGTAGGTCGAGTGCAAGCAAGATGTTTGTGTCCCTTGAACATTCCGTCTTTTGGCGAGTTGATACGAAAGAATGTTTACAGTTTTTATGAGAAGGTTGCTGGCATGTAACAATCATCTTATATCAGCAATTGTCAACTCGTCACTCACACTTCACTCCAGCATTTGGAAGTGGTGGCGTTCTATTTTATACTGAGTTCAATATTGTATGTTATTGTTGTTACAAGAGCGCCGAGTGACTGCTGAACTGTATATACCTTTATTTTCTACATGTTTTAGTTCTGCATTTAATATGAACCCTGAGTTTGAAATAACGTTTGAAATTTGAATTTATGCAACAGCAAATACAAACATTAACACAATATCCATTACAACAGCTAAATTGCATTGAATGCATGTTAAAGAGTAGAGATTTGGAAATTATTGGCAGTGTGGCTTATATTATTCATATATCCATACCTACATATGTATAGACACAAGAGAATGTTTAGAGATTGCATATGTGGAATGACCTCACGTCTCAGAGCAGGACATAGGTCTCGACCACCGGCGAAGATCAACGAGCAGACGGAGACTCAGCGGTGGAGACCTGAATGGACTTCCTGACCCCCCAGGGTCAGGTGGAGGAGAGAGAGGACAACAGAAGGAGATAACGCGGACGTGTGATGTTGGCTTTTGTTATGCGATGTCTTTTGTTATGTGATGTATAAGTACGAAGGTCTGACTGCGCTCACTCTCTTTTCTGCTTCTGCATTGAGATGAGACATGTTAGGGACTGGAAGCCGACAATAAACCTGATTTATAAAATCACTTCGCTTCCTTATTTCAAGCTCCCTACATTGGTGACCAGACGTGAGAATGGACGAAAGACGTTCTCCCGCTACAGGCTCGTCAGAGGCGACCCAAACAAGCGCCGTCTCCAGCCCTGACATGGGAACAGATGGAAGACGTTCCCCCACAGCAGACTCGTCGGAGACGGCCCAAGCAAGCGCCGTCCCCAACCCTGTTGTGAGAATGGAGGAAAGGCGTTCTCGCGCTGCAGACTCGTCAGAGGTGGCCCAAGCAAGCGCCGTTGCCGTCAAACTCCCAGAGTTCTGGCAAAATGACCCGAACTCATGGTTCCAGCAGGCTGAGGCTCAGTTTGCACTCGCGGGGGTGACGGCTGACGAGACCAAATTTTACCACATCGTCGCCAGACTCGATGCCGCCACAGCACGATGTGCACGGAACGTTATACAACAGCCACCCGCCAACGACAAATACAAGGAACTGAAGGCGACCCTCATCGAGAGTTTCGTCCCCTTGGCCGAGGAAAGGGCCGGGAGGATACTGGCGATTTACGGCCACGAGGGGCGCAGACCGATGGCCCTCATGGAAGACATGCTGCAGCTGAGGGAGGCAGACAACGACAACTTCCTCTTTCAACACATCTTCCTCAGCACTCTGCCGATGCACATGAGAGGGATCCTGGCCAACATGCGGTGTAAGACCCAGCAGGACTTCCGCGCGCTTGCCCGACAAGCGCAGCGGCTCATCAACTCCTGCGGCGAGCAGATGGCCACAGCAGCATTGGCAGATCTCGGCGTGGAAGCCCAGAGCATCGGAGAATCACAGGCGACGGAGCAGAACTCGCCCACCATGGCAGCGACGCGACCAAGGCGCAGCAAACGGGATGACCTCTGCTACTACCATCGACGTTTCGCCGAGAGGGCATACAAATGTGTGCCCCCCTGCAGTTTCTAGAGCTCGGGAAACTTCAAAGCCGGGCAACCGTTAGCAGCTACAGCTCTCGGCGAGACAAACAAGCTGCTCTACGTGACTGACGGACGCTCCGGGAGACAGTTCCTCATCGACACCGGAGCTCAGGTGAGCTTCATCACCCCGTCCTACGCAGACCGGGCAACAGGACCCCGTGGAAACGGAGCGATGGCAGCTAACGGCTCGATCATCGACACTTTTGGTGAAAGAAACCTGCCTCTGTCCATTCACGGCCGCAACTATCGGTGGACCTTTATTATAGCGACGGTGAGTTTTAACTTGTTGGGCGCTGATTTCTTATGTGCACATGGGTTGTTAGTCGACCTTGCAAACAGACGCTTAGTTAATGCACTGTCATTTTCTTTTATCCCCTGTTCAGCTCGAGTGTGCCCACCACCCGTGCAGGCCAGCGTCGCCACAGCAGGAGGTAAGTTTGACCAACTCCTCACCCAATTTCCAGCACTCACAGTTCCATTGCCGGACAAAGTGCGCGCGGGTAGCAAATTTCCCCCGACCACAAACGGTCACATCGCTACAGGAATTTTTAGGGATGGTAAATCTTTACAACCGTTTCCTCCCTCACGCAGCTCAACTCATGCAGCCCCTATATGCCACGCTCAGAAAACAAAAGCCCTCCAACGCGGTCGAATGGACCCCGGAGCGGGAACGCGCCTTCATGGAAGTAAAAAGAGCACTAGCGGATGCCGCATTGTTAGTCCACCCCGACCCCTCGGCCCGCATAGCGCTGACCACAGACGCTTCAGACCTGGCCATAGGGGCGGTTGTGGAACAACATGTCGGTGGAACCTGGCAACCGCTAGCATTTTTTAGCAAATCCTTAAACCAAACCGAGCGCAAATACAGCACTTTTGACAGAGAGCTGCTAGCGCTTCATTTATCCATCCGCCATTTCCAGTTCCGGCTGGAAGGGCAGCGTTTCACGGCTTTTGTAGACCACAAATCACTCACTTTTGTGATGGCTAAAATTTCAGAACCGTGGTTGGGCAGGCAACAAAGACAGCTGGCGGCAATTTCAGAGTTTACCACAGATATTCGACACGTGGCAGGCAAACTTAATGTGGTGGCAGATTGCCTCTCCCGCGCCGTGACGTCGTCAGGGCACGAGGAAGCAGATTATACTACCGCAGCCGCAGAGCTCATGGCCAACGCGGACACATATGCGGCCCCGATTCACGTAGGGCTAGACTACGCGGCCATGGCAGCGGAACAAAGCAGTGACGCGGACGTGCGCGCGCTCCAGTCTGGACCAACAGGGTTAAGGCTGGAGGAAAGGGGTTTGCATGACGGTGTGCCCCCCCCCCCCTAATCTGTGACGTGTCAACCGGTCGACCTCGCCCGGTAGTCCCAGCTGCGTGGCGCTGCCGCGTTTTTGACTCGGTGCGCGCCTCGGTGAAAATGGTCGCGGAGAAGTTTGTTTGGCCAGGCCTGCATAAAAATGTAAAGGAGTGGGCGAGGACTTGCATGTCTTGCCAACGCACCAAAATTCACAAACACACGAAAGCTCCTCTGGAACCCTTCTGAATCCCGGCCAGGAGGTTTGACCACGTACACGTCAACCTCGTGGGCCCACTGCCGTCGTCTCAGGGGTTCACACACCTTTTAACAATGGTAGACCGAACCACACGCTGGCCAGAAGCGGTCCCGCTGGCGTCAACCACGGCCGCGGAAGTCGCTCGCGTTTTTTTAACAACCTGGGTGGCGCGTTTCGGCGTCCCATCGGACATCACGTCCGATAGGGGGCCTCAATTTGTCTCAGAGCTATGGTCAGCCATGGCCAGCAGCTTAGGGGCGACAATTCATCACACCACTGCGTATCACCCTCAGGCTAACGGGTTATGCAAGCGTTTTCATAGGTCTTTAAAGGTCGCCCTCAGGGCCTCACTGACGGATACAGATTGGGTAAATAAACTTCCCTGGGTTTTATTAGGATTGCGTTCTGCGCCTAAGGAGGATCTAGACGCCTCCTCGGCAGAATTAGTTTTTGCACAACCTCTCAGTCTCCCGGGTGAGTTCTTACCAGAACATCCAGAGCCCGGGCGCCTCCCAGCCCTGAGGCCCCTAAGCAGCACGGGACCGGACACGCTCCCCGGACCCGTACATCACTCTTTTCCACGGGTTTTTGTTCCCCAAGGTTTGAAAAACACTGAGTTCGTTTTTGTTAGGCACAAAGCTTTAAAACCAACCCTCCGCCCACCATATGATGGACCATATAGAGTGCTGCAACCTGGTGATAAGCATTTTGTGCTTGATTTAGGGGACAGAAAAGAAACAGTCAGTATTGACAGACTTAAGCCTGCTTTCATGTTGAGCGACGAACCTGCACGGGTGGCGAGAGCACCTCGACGGGGTAGACCCCCCAAGAGACACACCTCAACCCCCCCGCAGGGACCAAATAACCACTCTCCTCCCCAAGCTGCAGATTCCTTTCAGGACGGCCCCGCCAGGACGCCAAAGCGGGCCTACAGCAGATTTGGGAGAAGATTGAAACCCAGACGACACATAGACTGATGTAAAATTGACAAGGGGTTGTAAGCTATGCTGTCGAATTTTGCCGTTGCAGAGTTAGGGCTGACATATGACATAAGACTATACTGTTGTTGTTACCACTGAATTTTTAACATGAACATGCTGTATAGCTTGAAGGTTAGCATGGCTGCTGAGGATATTTTTCCCTTTTTCCTGTTGACGTGAATAACGGTATAATATGTCATGGATGTTACCTTAAACTGTGAACTTAATTTTATTGTCCTTTTCTTAGATGTTTGGGGGGGGGCTGTGGCTTATATTATTCATATATCCATACCTACATATGTATAGACACAAGAGGAATGTTTAGAGATTGCATATGTGGAATGACCTCACGTCTCAGAGCAGGACAATAGGTCTCGACCACCGGCGAAGATCAACAAGCAGACGGAGACTCAGCGGTGGAGACCTGAATGGACTTCAGAGGACAACAGAAGGAGATAACGCGGATGTGTGATGTCGGCTTTTGTTATGCGATGTCTTTTGTTATGTGATGTATAAGTACGAAGGTCTGACTGCGCTCACTCTCTTTTCTGCTTCTGCATTGAGATGAGACATGTTAGGGACTGGAAGCCGACAATAAACCTGATTTATAAAATCACTTCGCTTCCTTATTTCAAGCTCCCTACAGGCAGCACCTTCATTTGAAAACTTCCTACGGTTTCCAACCACTCGGTAACGAGTGGAGAGGAAAAATAAATTATTTATTCTGTTGCAATGTATTAGCTATTGGAGTCTACAGAGAATATTCTCTCTCTTTCCCTGCCTACCTGTCTGTCTGCTGCATGTCGGGCTTCACACACACACACACACACACACACACACACACACACACACACACACCTTTCATTTACAGTGGATGGCGGCGGGGGGGGGGGGGGGGGGGGGGGTAGAGATGAGTCAGTGTGTTTGTCCGTCCACACCGGAGATTAACAGTTTTAAAGCTCATTGACCAGATGTAGTAATGATTTTATCTCTAAATATGTATAAAATGTTCATAAAATGTTCAAACACTCGCTGTAGTGGAGTGCACTCTCCTCACGCGCGCTCCCGTGACGGGGCACTTTTGGGCAGGCGCATGTTTTTCAACACAAACCCAGCGCTTCGTGCACGCAGTCAGGACGGAGACGTGGCGAGGCGTCCACAGGCAGGCGGGGGAGACGGAGGAAGGGACGCTGTTGAAAACGTCACAGGTGAATGAGTTTTCAAATCACACACTCTGTTTGCTGATGTGTTCCGTTACCTACTGTAAACTATAAACTCACTACTCACTGTACACACGGAAGTGAACGTGGTACAGCGATGCATTTGATTGGTTAGACTGAGCGTTTCAGCGTGTTGGAGACAAATTTGATTGGTGAAATCGGCGGAGGTTGACGAGGATTGGCCAAAATTGTAGGAAAGTTGTGGTGATTGGACAAAGTTGCAAGGTCGCGCAATAGTTGCGCTGATTGGCTGATTTCGCGAAGATGCAATTCTACCAATTCCCGCGACTTCAGTAGGTCCTGCATAATTTGAATTTTGTCCAATCACCGCAAATTTACCGCAATTTTGGCCAATTGTTGTCAACTTGCGCCAATTTCGCCAATCAAATTTGTCTCTCAGTAATGCGCAGATGTGTACGTCATCAGTCTGACCAATCAAATGCGGCGCTGCACCGCACTCACTTCTGTGTTTACAGTGAGAAGATTAGATTATTTGTTTATTTGACAGGGACAGTGCAAGGAGTCAGATTATGGAACGATTTTGGACCTGAATTAAAATCATGTACAACGCTTGGACAATTTAAACAAAAACTAAAGGAAGAAATACTCCAAACATATTTACAAGACGACATGTAAACTCACATAAGGATTGACATATCCAGCCTGTGTTGTGTTGTAGCTTAGTTTTTTTTTTCTTTTCTTTTTTTTTTTTTTTTTTCTCTGTGACATTTTGTCTTAGATTTGTTTTTGAATAGTAACCGCTTAACTTAGTCTAGCTTAGTTTTCTTTTTTCTCTCAGTCACATTTTGTCTTAGCTCTGTTTTAAAGTGTAATCACTCTTGTCTTGTTTTCTCTTTTTTCTCTTTTGAATTCTTGGATGGAATATGGGTGGGCAATATAAGCTGCGGCTTCAGCCATCACCCATTTCGGATAACTCACGTGGAATTGTATAGTAGGAGGAGTCTTTGTCTAATTTGACCTTGTTGTTATATTATACAGTTTCTTTTAACCTGTACTGTACTATCCGAAATAAATAAATTCATTCATTCATTCATTCATACCTTTATCTATGGATATTGAGGTATCAAGTGCTGTAAGTGGCCCCTGAGGAGCTCCCTCGGCCACAACGGGTAGTAGGACATACAAATGGCGTGATACCACAGTGTCAGACCTGTCCAGATATAAGGAACTTACTCGTAGGAAACTCTGTAACATCCGTGCTCCTACGGACGCCATCAGGTGTCATGACCGTAATTGTGCGGCACACAAGGATGATATCGATAGGTTTTACAGCGATATTGTTGATGCTTTAAATTTTTGTGTGAGTGAATGCATTCCTAGTCACAGTGTGGCCACCCAATATAACGTTCCAGGCTGGAATGATGTTGTTAGCGAGGCTCACACAGCTGCTCGGGATGCTTTTTTGTGGTGGAGGAGTAATAGCAAACCACGTTATGATCCAATATTTGATAACATGAAAAGTTGTAGGGCTAGGTTCAAATATTCTCTACGAGTATGTAGGCACAATGAAGAAAGTATCAAATGTGACCAGTTAGCTAGTCATATGAGTGAACTGAACATGGTAGAATTCTGGAAACAAATGAAGGCTATGAGCTCCCACCGGTCTGTTAGATCAAACACTATTGATGGTGTGACTGGTGATGTTAATATTGCTGAAAAGTGGAAATGTCAATATGAAGCTATTTTTAACTCAGTCAAGAATGTTTCAATGAAGGACTCTGTTATGCATGATGTTCGCCTGTATAATGACATGTTTGATACCTCCGATACTTCTGCTGTTACTCCTGTTGAAGTTGCTTCACTGATCAAAGGTCTCAAGAAAGGCAAATCAGCTGGCCCTGATTGTCTCACCAGTGAATGCCTCATCAATGCTGATTTCAATTTGTGTATTCTGTTGTCATTGTGTGTTAACTGTATGTTTGTTCATGGTTACATGCCAGATATGTTGATGGACTCTGTTATTATTCCCTTGGTGAAAAACAAGTGTGCCAGTCTGTCTGATATGAACAACTACAGACCTATAGCTATTGCAAATGTTATATCTAAATTGTTAGAGGGTTTAATTCTGAACAGAATTGAGGATTATCTGTGGACAAACGACAATCAGTTTGATTTCAAGTCAGCCCATTCAACTGATAAGGCTGTTTACCTACTCCATGAATTTGTTGACTACTTCAGAAGCCAATCCACTAGTGTCTATGCTACGTTTTTAGATGCTAGCAAAGCTTTTGATAGGATTAACCACTGGTGTTTGTTTAGAAAACTGATCTATCGAGGTATTCCTATTTACATTGTTAGCATCCTGTTATACTGGTACAGAAGGCAGTCTATGGTTGTTAGGTGGGGCAATGTTACCTCATCCAAATTTCATGTGACCAATGGTGTTAAACAAGATGGTATACTATCACCCTTGTTGTTTAATATCTATGTTGATGATCTCAGTGTACTGTTGAACAATACTAATGTGGGTGGCTCCATTAATGGTGCACTGTTAAATCACATTTTCTATGCTGATGATCTCTGTTTGTTAAGTTTGTCTACTGCAGCGATGAAACATCTCCTCTCGGAATGTGAGAAATTTGGTGAAAAAAATGACATCTTGTTCAACTGTACTAAATCTATGTGTATGGCTTTCAAACCGAAGGGTTTCAATACTTCGAATCCTGTTATGCCACTTTGCGGTAATAGCTTGAACTTTGTTGAAAAAGTCAAATACCTAGGTGTGTGGATTGAATCTGATAAGACCAATGTTGACTGTAACAGGCAACTCAGGAAACTCTATGCTCAAACAAATTTACTGTTGCGAAATTTCCATAGATGTTCTCCTGATGTTAAATGTATGCTGTTCAAGACCTTCTGTACCTCAATGTATTGCTCGCCTTTATGGTTTAATAGCAATGTTGCTGTTGGGAACAAAATCTGCATTGCATATAGTAACTCCCTAAGAAGGTTGTAAGATATACCTCGTAGGTCGAGTGCAAGCAAGATGTTTGTGTCCTTGAACATTCCGTCTTTTGGCGAGTTGATACGAAAGAATGTTTACAGTTTTATGAGAAGGTTGCTGGCATGTAACAATCATCTTATATCAGCAATTGTCAACTCGTCACTCACACTTCACTCCAGCATTTGGAAGTGGTGGCGTTCTATTTTATACTGAGTTCAATATTGTATGTTATTGTTGTTACAAGAGCGCCGAGTGACTGCTGAACTGTATATACCTTTATTTTCTACATGTTTTAGTTCTGCATTTAATATGAACCCTGAGTTTGAAATAAACGTTTGAATTTGAATTTATGCAACAGCAAATACAAACATTAACACAATATCCATTACAACAGCTAAATTGCATTGAATGCATGTTAAAGAGTAGAGATTTGGAAATTATTGGCAGTGTGGCTTATATTATTCATATATCCATACCTACATATGTATAGACACAAGAGGAATGTTTAGAGATTGCATATGTGGAATGACCTCACGTCTCAGAGCAGGACAATAGGTCTCGACCACCGGCGAAGATCAACGAGCAGACGGAGACTCAGCGGTGGAGACCTGAATGGACTTCCTGACCCCCCAGGGTCAGGTGGAGGAGAGAGAGGACAATAGAAGGAGATAACGCGGACGTGTGATGTTGGCTTTTGTTATGCGATGTCTTTTGTTATGTGATGTATAAGTACGAAGGTCTGACTGCGCTCACTCTCTTTTCTGCTTCTGCATTGAGATGAGACATGTTAGGGACTGGAAGCCGACAATAAACCTGATTTATAAAATCACTTCGCTTCCTTATTTCAAGCTCCCTACATTGGTGACCAGACGTGAGAATGGACGAAAGACGTTCTCCCGCTACAGGCTCGTCAGAGGCGACCCAAACAAGCGCCGTCTCCAACCCTGACATGGGAACAGATGGAAGACGTTCCCCCACAGCAGACTCGTCGGAGACGGCCCAAGCAAGCGCCGTCCCCAACCCTGTCGTGAGAATGGAGGAAAGGCGTTCTCGCGCTGCAGACTCGTCAGAGGTGGCCCAAGCAAGCGCCGTTGCCGTCAAACTCCCAGAGTTCTGGCAAAATGACCCGAACTCATGGTTCCAGCAGGCTGAGGCTCAGTTTGCACTCGCGGGGGTGACGGCTGACGAGACCAAATTTTACCACATCGTCGCCAGACTCGATGCCGCCACAGCACGATGTGCACGGAACGTTATACAACAGCCACCCGCCAACGACAAATACAAGGAACTGAAGGCGACCCTCATCGAGAGTTTCGTCCCCTTGGCCGAGGAAAGGGCCGGGAGGATACTGGCGATTTACGGCCACGAGGGGCGCAGACCGATGGCCCTCATGGAAGACATGCTGCAGCTGAGGGAGGCAGACAACGACAACTTCCTCTTTCAACACATCTTCCTCAGCACTCTGCCGATGCACATGAGAGGGATCCTGGCCAACATGCGGTGTAAGACCCAGCAGGACTTCCGCGCGCTTGCCCGAGAAGCGCAGCGGCTCATCAACTCCTGCGGCGAGCAGATGGCCACAGCAGCATTGGCAGATCTCGGCGTGGAAGCCCAGAGCATCGGAGAATCACAGGCGACAGAGCAGAACCCGCCCACCATGGCAGCGACGCGACCAAGGCGCAGCAAACGGGATGACCTCTGCTACTACCATCGACGTTTCGCCGAGAGGGCATACAAATGTGTGCCCCCCTGCAGTTTCTAGAGCTCGGGAAACTTCAAAGCCGGGCAACCGTTAGCAGCTACAGCTCTCGGCGAGACAAACAAGCTGCTCTACGTGACTGACGGACGCTCCGGGAGACAGTTCCTCATCGACACCGGAGCTCAGGTGAGCTTCATCACCCCGTCCTACGCAGACCGGGCAACAGGACCCCGTGGAAACGGAGCGATGGCAGCTAACGGCTCGATCATCGACACTTTTGGTGAAAGAAACCTGCCTCTGTCCATTCACGGCCGCAACTATAGGTGGACCTTTATTATAGCGACGGTGAGTTTTAACTTGTTGGGCGCTGATTTCTTATGTGCACATGGGTTGTTAGTCGACCTTGCAAACAGACGCTTAGTTAATGCACTGTCATTTTCTTTTATCCCCTGTTCAGCTCGAGTGTGCCCACCACTCGTGCAGGCCAGCGTCGCCACAGCAGGAGGTAAGTTTGACCAACTCCTCACCCAATTTCCAGCACTCACAGTTCCATTGCCGGACAAAGTGCGCGCGGTAGCAAATTTCCCCCGACCACAAACGGTCACATCGCTACAGGAATTTTTAGGGATGGTAAATCTTTACAACCGTTTCCTCCCTCACGCAGCTCAACTCATGCAGCCCCTATATGCCACGCTCAGAAAACAAAAGCCCTCCAACGCGGTCGAATGGACCCCGGAGCGGGAACGCGCCTTCATGGAAGTAAAAAGAGCACTAGCGGATGCCGCATTGTTAGTCCACCCCGACCCCTCGGCCCGCATAGCGCTGACCACAGACGCTTCAGACCTGGCCATAGGGGCGGTTGTGGAACAACATGTCGGCGGAACCTGGCAACCGCTAGCATTTTTTAGCAAATCCTTAAACCAAACCGAGCGCAAATACAGCACTTTTGACAGAGAGCTGCTAGCGCTTCATTTATCCATCCGCCATTTCCAGTTCCGGCTGGAAGGGCAGCGTTTCACGGCTTTTGTAGACCACAAATCATTCACTTTTGTGATGGCTAAAATTTCAGAACCGTGGTTGGGCAGGCAACAAAGACAGCTGGCGGCAATTTCAGAGTTTACCACAGATATTCGACACGTGGCAGGCAAACTTAATGTGGTGGCAGATTGCCTCTCCCGCGCCGTGACGTCGTCAGGGCACGAGGAAGCAGATTATACTACCGCAGCCGCAGAGCTCATGGCCAACGCGGACACATATGCGGCCCCGATTCACGTAGGGCTAGACTACGCGGCCATGGCAGCGGAACAAAGCAGTGACGCGGACGTGCGCGCGCTCCAGTCTGGACCAACAGGGTTAAGGCTGGAGGAAAGGGGTTTGCATGACGGTGTGCCCCCCCCCCCTAATCTGTGACGTGTCAACCGGTCGACCTCGCCCGGTAGTCCCAGCTGCGTGGCGCTGCCGCGTTTTTGACTCGGTGCGCGCCTCGGTGAAAATGGTCGCGGAGAAGTTTGTTTGGCCAGGCCTGCATAAAAATGTAAAGGAGTGGGCGAGGACTTGCATGTCTTGCCAACGCACCAAAATTCACAAACACACGAAAGCTCCTCTGGAACCCTTCTGAATCCCGGCCAGGAGGTTTGACCACGTACACGTCAACCTCGTGGGCCCACTGCCGTCGTCTCAGGGGTTCACACACCTTTTAACAATGGTAGACCGAACCACACGCTGGCCAGAAGCGGTCCCGCTGGCGTCAACCACGGCCGCGGAAGTCGCTCGCGTTTTTTTAACAACCTGGGTGGCGCGTTTCGGCGTCCCATCGGACATCACGTCCGATAGGGGGCCTCAATTTGTCTCAGAGCTATGGTCAGCCATGGCCAGCAGCTTAGGGGCAACAATTCATCACACCACTGCGTATCACCCTCAGGCTAACGGGTTATGCGAGCGTTTTCATAGGTCTTTAAAGGTCGCCCTCAGGGCCTCACTGACGGATACAGATTGGGTAAATAAACTTCCCTGGGTTTTATTAGGGTTGCGTTCTGCGCCTAAGGAGGATCTAGACGCCTCCTCGGCAGAATTAGTTTTTGCACAACCTCTCAGTCTCCCGGGTGAGTTCTTACCAGAACATCCAGAGCCCGGGCGCCTCCCAGCCCTGAGGCCCCTAAGCAGCACGGGACCGGACACGCTCCCCGGACCCGTACATCACTCTTTTCCACGGGTTTTTGTTCCCCAAGGTTTGAAAAACACTGAGTTCGTTTTTGTTAGGCACAAAGCTTTAAAACCAACCCTCCGCCCACCATATGATGGACCATATAGAGTGCTGCAACCTGGTGATAAGCATTTTGTGCTTGATTTAGGGGACAGAAAAGAAACAGTTAGTATTGACAGACTTAAGCCTGCTTTCATGTTGAGCGACGAACCTGCACGGGTGGCGAGAGCACCTCGACGGGGTAGACCCCCCAAGAGACACACCTCAACCCCCCCGCAGGGACCAAATAACCACTCTCCTCCCCAAGCTGCAGATTCCTTTCAGGACGGCCCCGCCAGGACGCCAAAGCGGGCCTACAGCAGATTTGGGAGAAGATTGAAACCCAGACGACACATAGACTGATGTAAAATTGACAAGGGGTTGTAAGCTATGCTGTCGAATTTTGCCGTTGCAGAGTTAGGGCTGACATATGACATAGACTATACTGTTGTTGTTACCACTGAATTTTTAACATGAACATGCTGTATAGCTTGAAGGTTAGCATGGCTGCTGAGGATATTTTTCCCTTTTTCCTGTTGACGTGAATAACGGTATAATATGTCATGGATGTTACCTTAAACTGTGAACTTAATTTTATTGTCCTTTTCTTAGATGTTTGGGGGGGGGGCTGTGGCTTATATTATTCATATATCCATACCTACATATGTATAGACACAAGAGGAATGTTTAGAGATTGCATATGTGGAATGACCTCACGTCTCAGAGCAGGACAATAGGTCTCGACCACCGGCGAAGATCAACAAGCAGACGGAGACTCAGCGGTGGAGACCTGAATGGACTTCAGAGGACAACAGAAGGAGATAACGCGGATGTGTGATGTCGGCTTTTGTTATGCGATGTCTTTTGTTATGTGATGTATAAGTACGAAGGTCTGACTGCGCTCACTCTCTTTTCTGCTTCTGCATTGAGATGAGACATGTTAGGGACTGGAAGCCGACAATAAACCTGATTTATAAAATCACTTCGCTTCCTTATTTCAAGCTCCCTACAGGCAGCACCTTCATTTGAAAACTTCCTACGGTTTCCAACCACTCGGTAACGAGTGGAGAGGAAAAATAAATTATTTATTCTGTTGCAATGTATTAGCTATTGGAGTCTACAGAGAATATTCTCTCTCTTTCCCTGCCTACCTGTCTGTCTGCTGCATGTCGGGCTTCACACACACACACACACACACACACACACACACACCTTTCATTTACAGTGGATGGCGGCGGGGGGGGGGGGGGGGGGTAGAGATGAGTCGGTGTGTTTGTCCGTCCACACCGGAGATTAACAGTTTTAAAGCTCATTGACCAGATGTAGTAATGATTTTATCTCTAAATATGTATAAAATGTTCATAAAATGTTCAAACACTCGCTGTAGTGGAGTGCACTCTCCTCCGCGCAAAAGAGTCTTTTGATGAAGGCTGCAGTGCAGTTGAAACATGTAAAGAAGGTAAAGACATCTTTCTATTTTACTTTTGTCTTTCAAAGGAAAAAAAAAAAAAAAAAAAAAAAAAAAAAAAGGATAAACATTCATTCCTTCCCTTCATTCACTCTCACCCTGCAGACAATCATTTCATATATGGGTACATTCTTGTTTATTTTTCAGCCAGTTTTTAACCTTTTTAGTGAATGTTTTAAAGTCTGTTATTATTTTAATTTCATTTGGCATTGTGTTCCAGATGTGACTGCCCTTTATAGAGAAAGCTGTTTGTCCAAATGTGGTTCTACGGTGGAATATTTTACAGTTATTGTTAACAGAACTCCTGGTGGCTCTGCTGCTGTCCTGTCTTTGGATGAAACCAGCAAGTGGCTCAGGCGCTGATTTATGGAAACATTTGAAAATTAATTTCAGAAAACAGAGGTCAATGAAACTCTCAAAACTCAATAGATTGTATTTTTTTTAAATATAACAGTGATGCCACCTAATGGGCTTTTTGTCCAAGATTTTTAGAGTTTGATTATATAATGAACCTATATGTCTTATTGTGGAAGGGGCTGCTTGAGCCCAGACTGTCAAACAGTATGATATATGAGGAAAAAACCATAGAATGCACATACAGTACAGCTGCTTCGTATGGTATGTAATATCTAATTAATTTAAAGCAGTTCAGATTTTTTTTTACTGTTTTTGAACTTTTCTTTATATGAAGATTAAATTTGAATTGAGGATCTAGTACAATGTATTTGAATTCTGTAACTAAACTGATATCTTGATCATGTATATTAACTTTAAAACGTTGCAGGTTACATTTTTTGATTGAAAAGCACATTGAAACTGTTTTCTGAAGGTTCAGCAATAGATGGTTCTGGAAGAGCCACTCTTGGACATCAACCATACTTGTGGACAGTACATCTGCAGCCTGTGCTGGAGTCTTGGCAGCTGTGTAACTGCATCATCTGCATAAAGTTGACATGTTGCAGCTGAGCAGTGTAGCGGCAAGTCATTAATAAAAATGCTGAAAAGTAAAGGACCAAGAATGGACCCTTGTGGGATACCCATACGGTTGTTTAAAAATGAGGATTTATCCTGGTGAACTTTTACACAATGTTCTCTATTCTGGAGATAAGATGCAAACCATTCTAATGTATCTGGAGAGAAGTTAAAAGATACCATTTTGGATAAAAGCAAACTGTGGTTTACAGTATCGAAAGCCTTTTTGAGATCTAGAAAAACAGCCCCTACCACATTACCCCTGTCCAAGGACTGTTTGACATTTTCAATAAGGCAACAATTTGCTGTTTCTGTTGAGTATCCTGGTCTAAAACCAAATTGATGTGGATGAAGAAGTTGACTGTCTTGTAAATAGTCTATCAGCTGTGTAGCTACAACTTTTTCAAGAACCTTAGACAGGACTGGTAAAATAGAGATTGGGGGGTAATTGCATATATCGTCTTTACTGCCTGATTTATGAACTGGTATGACGACAGCTTTTTTCCAACCAGATGGAAATGTACTAGACCTCATGGAGAGATTAATGAGATGAGTCAGTGGTTTGATTAATATTTTGCTGTGCGTTTTGAGAAAGGAAGTGCTCATATTGTAGATATCATTAGTTTTTGAGTTTGACAGTGTTTTAACAATACCAGCAATTAACTCCTCATTTACCTCATCGATGTGAAAAGAATCTGTTGAAAGTATTGATTTTGTGTTGTTGAGCACATTTGGCAGCACAAAGTTTTTTAAGTCTTCCACAGAGTCCACAAAATATGAATTAAATTCATTTGCCAATGTAGCCTTGTCACTGATGGTCTTGCCATTGATTCTAAGTTCCTTTACCCCCTTCTGAACATTTTTTTTATTAGTTAAGTTATTTAAATGCCTCCATAGGGAACTGTTGTTACCCTTTGCATGATCTATCAGTTTATTGTAATAAGAGAATATACCGAACATATCAGTAAAAAAACAGTGTGTGATTTAAAAAAAAAAAAAAACCACACTCACCTGCGAGTTTTCCCACATCGTTCCTTCATCTGTCTCCCCCGGCCCATCGGTGAAAGTCTCCTCGAGTTTCCATAATGACCGTGTGTATGAAGTGCCGGGTTTGTGCTGAAAAACGTCCCCCTGCCTGAAAGCACCTCTGTCTCGGGAGCGCGTGCGCCCAGACACACCATAAAACCACACAAAAAAAACAAGTGAATCTAGTATTACAGCAACTGTTGTAACAATGTATAAGTCTTTAGAGGTAAAAATCACTACTACATCTTGTCAGTGAGTTTTAAAGTTGGGACTCTCCAGGCTGGACATGAGCCAATGCGCGATTCAGGCAATCCCCAAGGAGAGCCCCGCAATTTACCGCAACTGTGGTCTATATTAATCATATATCCCATAACCTACATATGTATAAGCATGTGAGAATGTTTGGTGATTACATATGTAAAGCGACTTCACACCTCAGAACAGGACAAAGAGGTCTCAACCGCCAGCGGGGATCAAAGAGCATCTGAGGCACTGCGGTGGAGACCAGATCGATCGCCCTGACCTCCCAAGGCCAGGTGGAGGGATACGGAGACAAAGGAGGGGGATTAAGATAATGTGGGATGTCAGCTTTGATATGCATGTCTTTTGTTATGTGTAGGTATAAGTATGTAGAGCTGAATATGTTCTGCCTCTTTCTACTTCTGCTTCTGCACTGAGATGAGACTTGTTAGAGGAGCGAAGCTGATAATAAACTTTGGTTTATAAGTCGCATCGCCTCGTTATTCCAAGCTCTTCTACACTGGTGACCCTGACGCGAGGATGGACCAGAGGCGTTCCCCCGCGACTGACTCATCTGAGGCGACCCAGGCAGACGCCGGCGCCCATGCAGACAGGGGAACGGATGGAAGACGTTCCCCCACGGCAGAAGAGAGGGCTCAACCGAGCACCAGCCCCGCCGTGAGAGCAGAAGAAAGGCGCTCTCACCTGGCGGACAAATCAAGGACGGCCCACACAAGCGCCGTCACCGTCAAGCTGCCAGAATTCTGGCAAGAAGACCCGAGCTCGTGGTTCCAGCAAGCTGAGGCTCAGTTTGCACTGGCGGGCATAACGGCGGATGAGACGAAGTTTTATTACATCGTCGCCAAACTCGACGCAACCACGTCAAGATGCACGCGGAGCATAATCCGACAGCCGCCTGCCTATGACAAATACAGAGAGCTGAAGGCGACCATCGTCGAGAACTTCGTCCCCTCAGCCGAGGAGAGAGCAGAGAAGATCCTGGCGATCTATGGCCACAGAGGATGCAGACCCAAGGCCCTCATGGAGGACATGCTGCAGCTCAAGGAGGAGGACAACGACAACTTCCTCTTCCAACACATCTTCCTCAGCACTCTGCCGCCACACATGAGAGGGACGCTGATCAACATGCGGTGCAGCACCCAGCAGGACTTCCGCGCGCTGGCCCGAGAAGCGCAGCGACTCACCAACGCCTGCAGGGAACAGGTGGGCACAGCAGCATCCGCAGATGCCCAGAGCAACGGAGAACCACGGACAACCGAGCAGAGCCCGCCCACCATGGCGGCAACACGACCAAGACGCAGCAGGCGGAACGACATCTGCTATTACCACCACCGTTTCGCCGAGGGGGCGTACAAATGCGTTCCCCCCTGCAAGTTCAAAAGTTCGGGAAAACGTCCAAACCGAGAACCATTAACGGCTGCGGTTCTCGGCGAAAAAAATAAACTTCTTTATGTGACTGACGGACACACCGGCAAACAGTTCCTAATTGACACTGGAGCTCAACTGAGTTTTATCATGCCCTCCCACGCAGACCGGGCCATGAGCCCCCGGGGCAATGGAGCGATGGCAGCCAACGGCTCCATCATCGACACTTATGGTGAAAGGAACCTGCCCCTCTGCATTCATGGCCGCAACTACAGATGGACATTTGTTGTAGCGGCGGTGAGTTTTAACTTGTTGGGCGCGGATTTTTTGTGTGCACATGGGTTATTAGTCGATCTAGCAAACAGACGCTTGGTTAATGCATTGTCATTTGCTTCTATTCCCTGCTCAGCTCGAGTTTCTCCAACACCCGTGCAGGCCAGCGTCACTACAGCAGGAGGTAAGTTTGATCAACTCCTCACCCAATTTCCAGCACTCACAATTCCCAAATTCTCAGCTACAGTGGCTAAGCACGGGGTCGAACACTTTATTCCCACAACGGGCACACCCGTATTCGCCAAAGCTCGGCGCTTAGACGCGACCAAGCTCGCCATAGCTCGGGACGAGTTTACCACCCTTGAAAAACTAGGCATTATCAGACGCTCAAAAAGCCCCTGGGCATCGCCACTATACATGGTCCCAAAATCCGACGGTTCTTGGAGACCGTGCGGCGATTACCGCAGATGAAACAATGCGACAGCGCATGACCGCTACCCAATTCCTCACATCCAAGATTTTTCACTACATCTGGCGGGTGCGTGCATTTTTTCTAAAATAGACCTGGTCCGTGGCTATCACCAAGTCCCCGTTCGAGCAGAAGACATTCCTAAAACAGCTGTAATAACCCCCTTCGGTCTTTTTGAATTTTTGCGAATGCCTTTTGGCCTCAAAGGCGCTGGTCAAACCTTTCAGCGGATGATGGACCCGGTATTACGCGATCTCCCTTTCGTGTTCGTCTACCTCGACGATATGCTGGTAGCCTGCTCGTCGGAGGAAGAACACGAACAGCATCTCACTATGGTTTTTCAGAGACTAGAAGAGCACGGGTTAATAATCAAACCAGCCAAATGCAAATTCGGCATGTCACAAATTGATTTTTTGGGACACAGAGTTTCACCGAAGGGGGCAGTTCCGCTGCCAGACAAAGTTCGCGCAGTAAAAAATTTTCCACGGCCACAAACGGTCAAATCGCTGCAAGAATTTTTGGGAATGGTTAATTTTTACAACCGTTTCCTCCCCCGCGCAGCTCAGCTCATGCAGCCCCTATATGACGCGCTCAGAAAACAAAAACCTTCCAAAGCGGTCGAATGGACCCCGGAGCGCGAACGCGCCTTCGCGGAAGTAAAAAGTGCCCTAGCCAACGCAACATTGTTGGTTCACCCTGATCCCTCGGCCCGCATTGCGCTAACCACAGATGCTTCACACCTGGCCATAGGGGCGGTTGTAGAACAACACGTTGGCGGAACCTGGCAACCTTTGGCATTTTTCAGCAAATCGTTAAACCAAACTGAGCGTAAATACAGCACTTTGACAGGGAGCTGCTAGCGCTTCATTTATCCATCCACCACTTCCAGTTCTGGTTGGAGGGGCGGCGTTTCACGGCTTTTGTAGACCACAAACCGCTCACCTTTGCGATGGCTAAAATTTCCGAACCGTGGTCAGGCAGGCAACAAAGACAACTAGCTGCGATTTCAGAGTTCACCACAGACATTCGACATGTGGCAGGCAAACTTAACGTGGTAGCAGACTGCCTCTCTTGCGCTGTGACATCGCCAGAGCGCGAGGAGACAGATTATACTACCTCAGCCGCAGAACTCTTCGCCAACGCGGACACATACGCGGCCCCAATCCACGTAGGGATAGATTACGCAGCCATGGCGGAGGAGCAAAGTAGTGACGCAGACGTGCGTGCACTCCTGTCTGGACCAACAGGGTTAAGGCTGGAGGAAAGGGGTTTACGCGACGGTGTGCCCCCCCTAATATGCGACATCTCAACCGGCCGACCTCGCCCGGTAGTCCCAGCTGCATGGCGCCGCCGTATTTTCGACTCAATTCACTCCCTCGCGCACCCGGGTGTGCGCGCTTCGGTTAAAATGGTCGCCGAAAAGTTTGTGTGGCCCGGCCTGCGCAAAAACGTAAAAGAATGGGCAAAGACTTGCATGTCTTGTCAGCGCGCCAAAATACACAAACACACAAAAGCCCCTCTAGAGCCTTTTCGAATCCCAGCTAGAAGGTTCGACCACGTTCATGTCGACCTCGTGGGACCACTACCTTCCTCCCAAGGTTTCACTCACCTGTTAACAATGATAGACCGTACTACGCGCTGGCCTGAGGCGGTCCCTCTGGCGTCAACCACAGTGGAGGAAGTCGCTCGCATTTTTTTAACAAACTGGGTGGCACGTTTCGGCGTCCCATCGGACATCACATCTGATAGAGGGCCTCAATTTGTCTTGGAGCTTTGGTCAGCCATGGCCAGCAGCTTAGGAGCGACAATTCACCGCACCACCGCTTATCACCCTCAGGCTAATGGGTTATGCGAGCATTTTCACAGATCTTTAAAGGCCGCCCTCAGAGCCTCACTAACGGACACAAATTGGGTAAATAAACTTCCCTGGGTTTTATTGGGGTTGCGTGCTGCGCCCAAAGAGGATCTAGATGCCTCCCCAGCAGAATTAGTTTTTGCACAACCTCTCAGGCTCCCAGGTGAATTTTTACCAGAGAACCCAGAGCCAGGGCATCTTCCAGCCCCGAGGCTTTTAGGCAGCAACGGACCGGACACTCTCCCCGGACCGGCACATCACTCTTTTCCATGGGTTTTTGTTCCCCAAGCTTTAAAAAACGCTGAATTCGTTTTTGTTAGGCATGAAGCTTTAAAACCAACCCTCCGTCCACCATACGACGGACCTTTCAGAGTGCTGGAACCTGGTGATAAGCATTTTGTGCTTGATTTAGGGGACAGAAAAGAAACAGTCAGCATTGACAGACTTAAACCTGCCTTCTTGTTGAGAGACGAACCTGCACGGTTGGCGAGAGCACCTCGGAGGGGTAGACCCCCCAAGAGAAAAGACTCAGCCCCCCTGCAGGGAACAAATAATCACTCTCCTCCCCAAGCTGCAGATTCCTTACAGGAAGGTCCCACCAGGACGCCCAAGTGGACCCACAGCAGATTCGGGAGAAGATTAAAACCCAGACGGCACAAGGACTGATGCAAACTACTCAAAAGTTGTTCACTAATTGTGCTGTGACAGTTTAAGACTGACTTGTGATATTACTACACTGTTATGATTACCACTGAATTCTCTACAGGAGCATAGCTGCTGGAAAGTTTCTTCCTTGTCAAGAGGTGTAGCAGTTAGTATGTCATAATAATTATCTTAAACTGTGAATTTTTCTATTGTCCTTTTCTTAGTCGTTTGGGGGGGGGGGCTGTGGTCTATATTAATCATATATCCCATAACCTACATATGTATAAGCATGTGAGAATGTTTGGTGATTACATATGTAAAGCGACTTCACACCTCAGAACAGGACAAAGAGGTCTCAACCGCCAGCGGGGATCAAAGAGCATCCGAGGCACTGCAGTGGAGACCAGATCGATTGCCCTGACCTCCCAAGGCCAGGTGCAGGGATACGGAGACAAAGGAGGGGGATTAAGATAATGTGGGATGTCAGCTTTGATATGCATGTCTTTTGTTATGTGTAGGTATAAGTATGTAGAGCTGAATATGTTCTGCCTCTTTCTACTTCTGCTTCTGCACTGAGATGAGACTTGTTAGAGGAGTGAAGCTGATGATAAACTTTGGTTTGTAAGTCGCATCGCCTCGTTATTCCAAGCTCTTCGAGCTTACCGAGGTTAAGGGCCACCAGATAATTCTGGAAAGCCACGTACCACCTAGCCCAGGGTACAGGCGGCTCACCCAGGACCTCCAAAAATGGCCAAAAAGCAGTGACAGCTCATTCCATACCTCTTTTCTTCTCGTCGTCAAATATTATGTCCGTAACTTGGGTGAATAAGGAGGAGGCTGAGGATAACGTACTTTATTATTATTACGAACCACAACACAGGTGCTCCGTACAACCAAGGAGTCGACGGCGAAAGAGGACGTGCCCCTTCCGCCCGTGCCCTTTATACCCCAGAATGACGGCGGAACTGGAAAGGCGGGCCGTCACCCCTAGTACACCCAGGGTGTACCCAGCACCATATTTGTACACTACCAATAATAATGTAAATATTTATATTCCAGAAGATTGATGATGACAAAAAAGTGTTCCGTTGTGGTCTATATTAACCATATATTCCATAACCTACATATGTTAGAGCATGTGGAAATGTTTGGTGATTGCATATGTAAGGAACTTCACACCTCTGAAAGGACAAAGGAATCTCACCCGCCGCGTGAAGAACAAAGACGTTCCCGGACGCGGCGGGGGAGACCGGACGAGCCACCCTCACCCCCCAAGGCGAGGAGAGGAATTACCATCACCTCCCAAGACGAGGAGAGGAAATACCAAGACAATGGGGGGATTAAGATAATGAGGGATGTCAGCCTTTGTTATGCATGTCTTTTGTTGTGTGCATGTATATAATCAGTGAGTTGGCGAAATTCTGCCTCTTTTCCCTTCTGCCGCTCTCTGCACCAGATGAGACTTGTTAGAAGAGCTGAACATTAAAGCTTTGCTTATAAACCAAATCGCCTCTTCATTGCCCAGCTCCTCTACACTGGTGACCTTGACGCGAGTATGGACCGGAGGCGTTCTCCCACAAGCGACTCATCCGTGGCGACTCAGGCAGACGCCAGCAGCCACGCAGACGAGGGAGCAG
The DNA here is from genome assembly GCA_020510985.1 of Pholidichthys leucotaenia. Lineage (NCBI taxonomy): Eukaryota > Metazoa > Chordata > Actinopteri > Cichliformes > Pholidichthyidae > Pholidichthys > Pholidichthys leucotaenia. Next base: position 43,399,183 of record CM035840.1, on the reverse strand, counting down.
ACGGACAGCTGTTCCCCCCGGCAGAAGAGGTTGAGAGGGCTCAACCGAGCACCAGCACCGCCGTGAGAGCCGAGGCAAGGCACTCTCACCCGGCGGGCACAGCAGTGATGGTGTGCACGAACGCCGTCGCTGTCAAGCTGCCAGACTTCTGGCAAGAGGACCCCGCCTCTTGGTTTCAGCAGGCTGAAGCCCAATTTATACTGGCGGGCATCACGGCTGACGATACTAAGTTTTATCATATCGTCTCCAAACTCGACTCCGCCACTTCGAAGTGTGTGCGGAGCATGATCCGGCGACCACCGGCCTGGGACAAATACGAGACGCTCAAAGCGACCATCGTGGCGAACTACGTCCCATCAGCGGAAGAAAGAGCCGAGAAGATCCTGGCGGTCTACGGCCACAGAGGGGGCAATCCGAAGGCCCTCATGGAGGATTTGCTGCAGCTCAAGGAAGAGGACAACGACAACTTCCTCTTCCAGTTTATTTTCCTCAGCACGCTGCCGCCACACATGAGGGGGACACTCGCCAGCATGACGTGCAACACCCACCAAGACTTCTGCACACTGGCCAGCGAAGCTCATCGGCTCGTCAACGCCTGCAAGGAGCTGACACCCACAGCAGCATCCGCAGACCTCAAAGCTGACGCCCCGAGCCACGAGGAGCCACAAACCACGGAGCAGACCCAGGCCACGGTGACAGCGACGCGACCAAAACGTAACAGACAGAGCGACGTCTGTTATTATCACCATCGCTTCGCCGAGAAGGCCCGCAAATGCGTTCCCCCCTGTAACTTTACGATGTCGGGAAACGCCAAAGCCGAGAGCCGTTAACAGCAGCGGTTCTCGGCGAGAAAAATAAGCTGTTGTACGTGACGGATGGACACACAGGCAAGCAGTTCCTCATCGACACAGGAGCTCAGCTGAGTTTCGTCATGCCCTCCCACGCAGATCGAGCCAGGGGCACCCGGGGCAACGGAGCAGTGGCAGCCAACGGCTCTAACATCGACACGTTCGGCAAAAAAAGCCTACACCTCCTCATCCACGGCCGCAGCTACAGATGGACATTTGTTGTACCAGCGGTGAGTTTTAACTTGTTAGGCGCTGATTTTTTGTGTGCACATGGGTTATTAGTGGATCTAGCAAATAGGCGCCTGGTTAATGCACTGTCTTTTGCTTCTATTCCATGCTCAGCTCAAGTTTCTCCACCACCTGTGCAGGCCAACGTCACCACGGCAGGAGGTAAGTTTGAACAACTCCTCACCCAATTTCCAGCACTCACAATCCCCAAATTCTCAGCCACTGTGGCTAAACACTGGGTTGAACACTTCATTCCCACAACGGGACCTCCCGTTTTTGCCAAAGGCCGCCGTTTAGACGCGGCCAAGCTCAACATAGCACGGGACGAGTTTACAACTCTTGAAAAATTGGGCATTGTTAGACGCTCGAAGAGCCCCTGGGCCTCACCACTTCACATGGTTCCGAAATCCGACGGTTCTTGGAGACCGTGCGGAGATTACCGCAGACTAAACAACGCTACAGCGCATGACCATTACCCAATCCCTCACATTCAAGATTTTTCACTACATCTAGCGGGTGCGCGCTTTTTTTCAAAAATAGACTTAGTCCGCGGTTATCACCAAGTCCCAGTCCGAGCAGAAGACGTTCCTAAAACAGCGGTAATAACCCCTTTCGGCCTTTTTGAATTCCTGCGAATGCCTTTCGGCCTCAAAGGCGCCGCTCAAACTTTTCAACGAATGATGGACGCGGTCCTACGCGATCTCCCCCTTGTTTTCGTCTACCTCGACGACATGCTGGTAGCCAGCTCGTCTGAGGAAGAACACGAGCAGCACCTCACTACGGTTTTTCAGAGGCTAGAAGAGCACGGGCTAATAATCAATCCAGCCAAATGCAAATTCGGCGTGTCGCAAATTGATTTTTTAGGACACAAAATCTCTCCGAAGGGGGCAGTTCCACTTCCAGACAAAGTTCATGCGATAGAAGGTTTTCCACGGCCGCAAACGGTCAAATCGCTACAGGAATTTTTAGGGATGGTTAATTTTTACAACCGCTTTCTCCCCCATGCAGCTCAGCTCATGCAACCCCTATATGGGTTGCATGAGCAACCCATATAGGGTTGTATATATATACATATATATATCACGTATATACAGTATATCATATATATATCATATATATACTGTATATATATATCTGTATATATATCACGGACGCACGGATCGCCCCGGGGGTCTCCCGGGTCGGCGCACGGAGCCACAGTTTGCAGCGGAAGACGTTACAGCGGGGAGGAGCTAGTGCTAGCTAGCACTTGGCCGCCGCCCGGTGCTAATGGGAAACTCGACATACCGGGAGCTGTAGCGAAAACGATGCGGGTGCCGGGCTGGAGTTTAGGCGGCGTGAAAGAAATATAAGACAGAATAATAAAGAGCGATGGCAAGAACCAAGCAGACCGCCCGTAAAATCTACTGGAGGAAGAAGCCCCCCCAGGAGACAGCTAACCACCAGGGCTGCTCGGAGAGGCGCTCTGGCCACCGGCAGAGTGAAGAGGCCTCGCCGTCACAGGCCCGTGGCTCTGAGAGAGATCCGTCGCTACCAGAAATCCACGGAGCTGCTCATCCGTAAGCTGCCCGTCCAGCGCCTGGTGAGGGAGATCGCTCAGGACTTCAAGACCGTCCTGCGTTTCCTGAGCTTCGCCGTCATGGCTCTGCAGGAGACCTGCGAGGCCAACCTGGTGGGTCTCTTCTTCGCTAAGGGGGTCACCATCATGCCCAAACACTTCCAGCTGGCCCGCTGCATCCGCGGAGAGAGAGCTTAGACTTTCTGCTGCACATTCACCAGCCATAATGCTCTGCACTGTGTGTCTATATATATACATTTATAGTAATATGGACATATGTTTACTAGATGTTGTTTTTTTCTTGCCTTCTGATTGTTGCTCTGAGTGTTGCTGTCCCTATGCTGTTGCAATCCTGGAATTTCCCCATTGTGGGACTAATAAAGGCTTATCTTATGACGCGCTCAAAAAAAAGAAAGCTTCCAACACGGTCGAATGGACCCCGGAGCGCGAACGCGCTTTCGCGGAAGTAAAAAACGCCCTAGCTAGCGCCACATTGTTAGTTCATCCAGATCCCTTGGCCCGCATTGCACTAACCACAGATGCTTCAGACCTAGCTATAGGGGCAGTTGTAGAACAACTTGTCAGCGGGGTCTGGCAACCTTTAGCATTCTTTAGCAAATCGCTAAACCAAACTGAACGCAAATACAGCACTTTTGACAGAGAACTGCTGGCGCTTCATTTATCCATCCGCCACTTCCAGTTCTGGTTAGAAGGGCGGAGTTTCACGGCTTTTGTAGACCATAAACCGCTCACCTTTGCTATGGCTAAAATTTCAGAACCATGGTCAGGCAGGCAACAAAGACAGCTAGCTGCGATTTCAGAGTTCACCACAGACATTCGACATGTGGCAGGCAAACTTAACGTAGTAGCGGACTGTCTCTCTCGCGCTGTGGCACCACCAGAGCGCGAGGAGACAGATTATACTGCCTCAGCAGCAGAACTCTTCACTAACGCAGACACATACGCAGCACCTATCCATGAAGGGATAGATTATGCAGCCATGGCAGAGGAACAAAACAGTGACGCGGACGTGCGCGCACTCCTGTCTGGACCAACAGGGTTAAGGCTGGAGAAAAAGGGTTTACGCGACGGCGTGCCCCCCCTAATATGCGATGTTTCAACCGGCCGACCTCGCCCGTTAGTACCAGCTACATGGCGCCGCCGCATTTTTGACGCAATTCACTCCCTCGCGCACCCAGGTGTGCGCGCCTCGGTTAAAATGGTCGCCGAAAAGTTTGTGTGGCCTGGCCTGCGCAAAAACGTAAAAGAATGGGCAAAAACTTGCATTTCTTGTCAACGCGCCAAAATACACAGACACACAAAAGCCCCTCTGGAGCCTTTTCCAATCCCTGCTAGAAGGTTCGACCACGTTCATGTCGATCTTGTGGGGCCACTACCTTCCTCCCAAGGTTTTACACACCTGTTAACAATGATAGACCGCACCACACGCTGGCCAGAGGCAGTCCCTCTAGCGGCAACCACAGCGGAGGAAGTCACTCGCGTTTTTTTGACAAACTGGGTAGCATGTTTCGGCGTCCCATCGGACATCACATCTGATAGGGGGCCTCAATTTGTCTCAGAGCTCTGGTCAGCCATGTCCAACAGCTTAGGGGCAACAATTCATCGCACCACCGCTTATCACCCTCAGGCTAATGGGTTATGCGAGCGTTTTCACAGGTCTCTAAAGGCTGCCCTCAGAGCCTCACTAACGGACACAAATTGGGTAAATAAACTTCCCTGGGTTTTATTGGGGTTGCGTGCTGCACCTAAAGAGGATCTAGACGCCTCTCCCGCAGAATTAGTTTTTGCACAACCTCTCAGGCTCCCAGGTGAATTTCTGCCAGAGAACCCAGAGCCAGGGCGCCTTCCAGTCCCAAGGTTTTTAGGCAGCAACGGACTGAACTCTCTCCCCGGTCCAGCTCATCACTCCTTCCCACGGGTTTTTGTCCCTCAAACTTTAAAAAACGCTGAGTTCGTTTTTGTTAAGCATGAAGCTCTAAAACCAACTTTACGCCCAGCATTCGATGGGCCATTCAGAGTGCTGGAACATGGTGATAAACACTTTGTGCTTGATTATGGGGATAGAAAAGAAACAGTCAGCATTGACAGACTTAAACCTGCCTTCTTGTTGAAAGACGAACCTGCACAGTTGGCGAGAGCACCTCGGCGAGGTAGACCCCCCAAGAGAAAAGACTCAGCCCCCAGGCAGGGAACAAATAACCTCTCTCCTTCCCACACTGCAGATTCCTCACAAGAAGGTCCCAGCAGGACGTCTAAACCAACCTACAGCAGTTTTGGGAGAAGAATTAAACCCAGACAGCACAGGGACTGACACCAACCACTCCACAATTATTCACTAATTGTGCTGCAACAGTTTAGGACTGACTTATGATTTTACTATGCTGCTATGTTTACCACTGAACTCTCTTAGGAGCATGGCTGCTGGAAAGTTTCTTCCATGGCAACAGCTGTAACACGTAGTATGTCGTAATAACTATCCTAGACTGTGAACCTTTCTGTTGTCTTTTCTTAGTTGTTTGGGGGGCCTGTGGTCTATATTAACCATATAGTCCATAACCTACATATGTTAGAGCATGTGGAAATGTTTGGTGATTGCATATGTAAGGAACTTCACACCTCTGAAAGGACAAAGGAATCTCACCCACCGAGTGAAGAACAAAGACGTTCCCGGACGCGGCGGGGGAGACCGGACGAGCCACCCTCACCCCCCAAGGCGAGGAGAGGAATTACCATCACCTCCCAAGACGAGGAGAGGAAATACCAAGACAATGGGGGAATTAAGATAATGAGGGATGTCAGCCTTTGTTATGCATGTCTTTTGTTGTGTGCACGTATATAATCAGTGAGTTGGCGCAATTCTGCCTCTTTTCCCTTCTGCCGCTCTCTGCACCAGATGAGACTTGTTAGAAGAGCTGAACATTAAAGCTTTGCTTATAAACCAAATCGCCTCTTCATTGCCCCGCTCCTCTACACCGTTAGTATTTCAGATCCAATACTGTACAATGAATCTGTTGATGTCACGTGCTATTGCCTTTCCACAACACTGGGGCTTGCCAAACTGTGATTAGTATGCTGCCATGGCTGCTTCTGAAAGTAAAAGCTCATTCCGTAATCCTTCTCAAGTAAGAAGTGATAAACGAAGGGGCAAGACCAGAATAAGTATTGGTTCAGCTTTTGATCATTGGTGCGAACTGAAGAATCATAAAGGTTTGAAAAGCCATACTGAGGTTGCCAATTTGTTACTGGACTGCTAAGCTAAGCTAAGCTAAGCTAACTAGTGTTTGCATAGCTTTCTGTCACCTTCTACAGTTGGTCTCCGAGTTGTTCCTGTTATTAATATGACTGTGTGATGATATCAACTGGTGTATGGCGATGGGATAGACCACAGTGATTGCTCGCTAATTCTTTCCAAACAGTAATTTTTCCACGCTGGTCTAGTGTAGTTAAAATCCCCTCTAGCTACAGTTAGCATTAGCTTCCAATACCGTGAAGGAAGGAACTCCATTTCTCTCTAATGAGCATTATGAGTTTTTAAAAATACATTAGTTTTACATTGTGTTAGATGATCTTGTGGCCATTTATCGAAAGAAGCACTCTTTGCCCGAAATGTCGCTGTGTCAATGTATGTAACTGGAGCTAATGATCGTGCAGGGGAACAGGTCAAGTGGAATCCTGACCAAGTGAGCACCCCATATGGACCCCGGTGTCCAATCTATACATGTACAAGTAAATTTTCAATCCAGTGATTTACACACTGATTCAGAGCTTTTTAAAGCCTCATTCAGAACATTATAGCCCCATATACCTGTTAGGTTCAGGTTCAGGTTACTTTATTTGTACCCATAGGTAGATTTGTTTTGCAGTCTGGTGACATCCATATTTACAAGCCACAATTACATTCAACATAAACACAAACACAGGCACACATGAAGCTGACTATAAACATGATAAAAATACTCAAGGCTCCATCAATCAGGATATAAAGACAAAGAGAAGAGAGAAAAACCAGAGATAAGAGAGAAGGGTCATATTAAAAAGTTAAAGACTAGTCAAAGAGGTTAAAAATTCAAAGGTCTAAAACCCAATAAAAGATTTAGAACCCAAATAAAATCCTACAAAAATAAGTAAATATAAAATGGAGTTAATAAATAGGTACCTAAATAATGTGCAATATATTGTTACAACTTGTTCAACTCTTTGACAGCAGCAGGAACAAAGCTGTTTTTGTAGCGCTGGGTTTTACTTTTTGGGACAGCAAACCTCCGTCTTGAGGGAAGAAGCTGAAAGTTGCAGTGCAAAGGGTGGGAGTCATCATTTAAAATGGAGGTAGCCATCCTCTGTACCTGTCTGGTGTACAAGGATGTCAGGCTCAGCTGTGACTCACCAAGCAAACGACTGGACCATCTAACTACCTGATCCAAGGATTTCCTCTGTTTCAGTTTTATCTGACCAAACCATGACACTAAAGAAAAGGATAAAACAGATTCAATAAAAGCCCGATAAAACATTGTCATTATGGTTCGGTCAATTTGGAAGCGTGCAAGTTTCCTCAAACAATGCAAACGTTGCTGACCCTTTTTGCACACCCTTTCACAGTTCTCTTCAAAGTTTAAATTACTATCAATAATCGTCCCAAGATATTTGTAGGATTGTACACATTCAGTGGTCTGGCCTTTTAGTACGGTGACTTTGTGCCTGGGAGTTTTCCTCCTAAAGTCAATAATCATATCTTTAGTTTTTGTCGTATTCAGCTGCAGGTAGGAATCCTCACACCAGTGAACAAAATCATCAACTACTGGGCCATGGCGACTCTCACCATCCTGGAGGAGATTGACAATAACTGAATCATCAGCATACTTTATAATGTGTCTGTTGTCATGTCTGCTCCGACACATGTTTGTGTACAGGATGAAGAGTAGTGGTGACAACACACACCCCTGAGGAGAGCCAGTAGAAGAGCACTTTAGGTCAGACAATGTACCATTGACCCTTACTCTCTGCGTCCTGTTGGTTAAGAAATCCAGAATCCAACCCACCAGATTATTGCTCAAATCAAATTGTTGCAGGAGCTTTTCAACTAAAATATGAGGTTGGATTGTATTAAAGGCGGAGGAAAAGTCCACAAATAAAAGCCTGGCGTGTGTCCCATTAAAATCCAGATGTTTAAAAAGCATGTTAAACAGAGTGACAGTGGCGTCCTCCACTCCTTTGTGAGGACTATATGCAAACTGCAAAGGATCCAATGCATGTTCAGTCTGCTTTAGGACCTCACATCTGACCAGTTTTTCAAAAATTTTCATTAAAATTGAAGTCAAAGCAACTGGTCTAAAGTCGTTTACTGTTTTAGGACAGCTGGATTTTGGAACGGGAACAACCACGGCATCTTTTCAGATCTTGGGCACATGTGTCTGTAAGGACTTACTGAAAATGTAATGAAATACAGGACTCAGTTCATGTGCACAGGACTTTACCAAGCGCCCACATATATTATCAGGGCCCTGACTTTTGTTCACTTTTACAGCGCAGAACTCCCTTTTAATATCCTGCACCTCAATATTAAAGTGCCGATTGTCTTTGAGTCTCTGTTTCAAATCTTGGGTTTCTGTGCTAAAATCAAAGGAGTCAAAACGACCATAAAAACAATTCAGAGCATTAGCCAGCTCTGTGTCTGAATTAAAACCATCTAAAAACACACGATTACTGCGCTCTGTGCTCTGAAGGCCTGTAATAGTTTTCATACTGGCCCAGGCTGAACCAAGTTTCTTTGTTGCCATCTTACTTTCCAATTCTGATTTATAGTTCTGTTTTGCTCTTAAAATTTCGGACTTCAGCTCTTTTGTGGCAACCTGTAGCTCAGAAACAGACCCCTGTTTAAAGGCAAGTGCTTTCCTCTGTAAGCAGGATTTAACTGATTTTGTAACCCATGGCTTGTTGTTGGGATATATTTTGACACGTTTACGTGGAACGATCATATTTTTACAGAAAGCCATGTATGAGCATGTGACGTCCACCAAAGAGTCCAAATCATCCCCGCAGGACAGTGTGAACACCTCCCAGTCCGTACAGTTAAAGCATTCCTGGAGGCAGTGCACTGAATCCTCTGTCCACACATCTATGTCTCTGGTCTCCACCTTGCCTCTTCTGAGAGCAGTTTTATATGTGGGCAGCAAATGTACACAGTTGTGATCTGAGGATCCTAAAGGAGGAAGGGGAAGTGATTTATAGGCCCTCTCAATGGATCCATAGCACAGGTCCAATGTCTTTTTTCGCCTGGTTGGGCAGGAGACATACTGATCAAAGTTTTTAAGTGTCTTCTTTAAAGAAACATGGTTAAAATCCCCAAGAATAAAGTTTGGCGCCTCTGGGGATATTGACTGCAGCCGCTGGACCACATCAAAGACGGTGCTGGAGGCGGAGTCAGCGTCTGCCCTCGGGTGAATGTACACAGTCGTGATGAAAAGTTGGGGGAACTCGCGAGGCAGATAAAAGGGGCGTAGCAATACGGACAGAAGCTCCACATTGGGTGTACAGATGCCATCTCTGACTGTGACAGATGTGCAGTACTGTTTATTAATATATAAACATACGCCGCCCCCCTGATGTTTCCCTGTTACCTCTTCCTGCCGATCCAAGCGAAGTGGGGCTCCAAAGCCGTCAGTCCACAGTTCCGCGTCCCGGTCATGCGCAGTAAGTCACGTCTCCGTGTAAGCCATGACACAGCAGTTCTTCAAGTCCTTCTGGTAGCATACATTCCCTTGAATTTCATCTACTTTGTTCCTCAGAGATTGTACGTTCCCCAAAATCATGGAAGGAAGAGGAATGTTATTAAACTGACGTCTCCTCAGGCGTAATTTCACGCCTCCACGCTTTCCGCCTTTCCTGCTCTTGTCTCTCTTTTCATCGCTGTGTCCATGAACGTCTCTTAAAATAAAGTCCGGCAGTTGTGGCATAGACTCAAACACAGACGCTGCATTATCCGTGTTTAAATGCAGTAACATGTCCCTGGAATATTGTATTCTCCCCGGCATGATCACGATCGCTCGGGAAAGAAGCAGCAGAGCAAAAATGGGGAGGAAATCCATATTGATGGAACCAGGGAGCTCTTCGTTATACAGTCCACAAACATTCCAGGACAAAAACGACACAGAGAATTTCGTTAAAACACATTAAAGTGCGTAAAAACAGACACACAGACGACAGACTTTTTTCACCAGCTGCCAGTCGCTGCGTGCGCATGCGCCCAATGTTATGTCCTAATCTTGGTATTCAAAGAGGAGGCTCAGGTTGGAGTTGGACGTAACTTCATTACAATAATGAACCACAAACACAGGTGCTCCGCACAGCCAAGGGGTCAACGGCAAAAGAAAACGTGCCCCTTCCGCCCGTGCCCTTAATACCCCAGAGTGACGGTGAAGCCGGAAAAGTGGGCTGACACCCCCAGTACAACCAGTGCCATATTTCAATTCAATTCAACTTTATTTATATAGCGCCAATCACAACAACAGTCATCTCATAGCACTATCAACTGTTGGGGGAACCCCCACAGTTGCAGAAAGACCCCAGCAATCAGGCGATCCCCTGTGAGCAAGCACTTGCCGACGGTGGAGAGGATAAACTCCCTTTTAACAGGAAGAAACCTCCAGCAGAACCAGGCTCAGGGAGGGACAGTCATCTGCTGCGACTGGCTGGGGGGTGAGGGGATAGAGAAGAAGAAAAGAACAGACATGTAGAGAGCAAACAGCACGATGGGGACTCAATCTATGGGAAAGAACAAACAAATGTAAATGACCAGCAAAAAAAATATTTCATTGAGAGTGAGAAAAGGAGTGAGGCCCAGTGCATTACTGGAGGTCCCCCGGCTGACTAAACCTATTAGCAGCATAACTAAGGGAGGGTTCAGAAACACATGATCCCTCCCTAATTGTAGGCTATATCAAAAAGGTAGGTTTTAGCCCTATTCTTAAAAACAGAGATCGAGTCTGACTCCCGAATCCAGATTGGCAGCTGATTCCACAGGAGAGGAGCTTGATAACTGAAGGCTCTGCCTCCCATTGTACTTTTGGAGATTCTAGGTATTACAAGTAATCCTGCATTTTGGGAGCGTAGTGCTCTGTTAGGATGATACGGTAGTATCAGATCTTTTAAATAAAAAGGAGCCTGATTGTTTAGAGCTTTGTAAGTAAGAAGAAGGATTTTAAACTTAAACCTAAACTCTATGGGAAGCCAATGAAGGGAGGCCAGAACCGGAGAGATATGATCTCTCTTTCTAGTACCTGTTAAAACTCTTGCTGCAGCATTTTGGATCAGCTGAAGACTTTTTAAAGATGTTTTAGGACAGCCTGATAATAAAGAATTACAATAATCTAATCTCGAGCTAACAAAAGTGTGGATCAGTTTCTCAGCATCACTCTGAGACAAGATGCTCCTAATCTTGGCAATATTATGCAAATGATAGAAGGCAGTCTTAGAAACAAATTTAATATGTGAATTGAAGGACAAATCCTGATCAAAAATAACTCCAAGGTTCCTCACAGAGCTATTAAGAGAAAGAGTAACTGCATCCAAACTGAAAGTTTGATTTGGAAAGGAATTTCTAAGGTTTTTTGGACCAACAAGAATGACTTCAGTCTTATTTGAATTTAATAGCAGGAAATTACAAGTCATCCAAGCTTTGATTTCCTTAAGACAGGCTTCTAACTTGGCTAATTGATTACTATCATCTGGCTTCATTGACAGGTATAATTGTGTGTCATCAGCATAACAATGAAAATGTATACAGTGCTTTCTAATAATGTTGCCTAATGGAAGCATATTATAAACTAAAAAGAGTAGGGCCTAGCACAGATCCCTGTGGAACTCCATGACTGAGCTTTGAGTTGAAAGAAAACTCATTATTTACATGAACAAACTGGAACCTATCAGATAAATAAGATCTAAACCACTGCAACAAAGTTCCATTAAGTCCAACATAGTGTTCTAATCTATCAAGTAGAATATTATAATCGATAGTATCAAAAGCTGCACTACGGTCTAAAAGGACAAGTACAGAAACTAGTCCATTATCAGATGCAATGAGGAGGTAGTTAGTGACCTTCGCTAAGGCTGTTTCAGTACTATGATGGATTGAAACTCTTCAAGTAAACCATTTCCCTGTAGGTGGTCAAATAATTGCGTAGCAACAACTCTTTCTAAGATTTCTGAAATGAAAGGGAGATTAGAGATTGGTCTATAGTTAGCTAAAGCTCCTGGATCTAGCGTTGGCTTTTTGAGTAAGGGTTTAATTACAGCCGTTTTAAAAGCCTGCGGGGACTTCCGGTTATGGCTGCCACGTAGGACGGACGTGTCTCGCTCTGCTCTGCTCCTGGAAAAAAAAAATCGGCAAATAACTCTCTCATTTGGGACAGAACGTATCCCAGCATTTGGGCGAGGATATGTCGGCGAAGCCTAAGGCTGGAAAACCAGGAAAAGGAAAAAGCGAGCCGCCGAAACAGTCCAAATTAACGGACTTTCAGGTCTGTGACGCAGCAAACAAAACTCCATATATGGCGGAGGAGGCTGGCAACGCTGCGATTTCTGCGGGGAATGGCGCAGATGCGCTGATGGCAGCCATGAGTTCAATGAGAGCGGACTTTTCCTCTAGATTTGATGGGATTATGACAGCGTTGGAAGGAATAAGAAAAGAATTGGGTGACTGTGTAGAACGAACGGCGCAGATGGAGCTCCGTCTCGCTAGTGCTGAAGATGACGTCACCCGTCTTCAATTAAAGGTGCGCACTTTGGAAAAAAAAAATAAATCTCTGGAAGATAATATTTTGGATTTGGAATCTCGGTCGAGACAGAATAATTTGAGGCTGGTGGGTCTTCCAGAGGAATCAGAAGGTCGGGACGTATGTTCCTTTCTGGAAAAGTGGATTCCGGAGGTGCTGGGCAGCGAGGAGTTGCAATCAGCAGTGGTTCTGGAAAAAGCACATCGTATTGGCCCACGGAGAGATAAGGGACCGCCGAGGACCTTAATTATGAAGTTTCTTAGCAACAGAGACAGGATGAAGATCTTCAACGCTGCACGTGCTAAAGGAGAGATTAAACACCAGGACCAGCAGGTGCGGTTCTACCCAGATTTGGCCACAGGAATCCAGCAATTGAGGAAGCAGTTTGATCCTGTACGTAAGGAGCTGCGCAACCTTGGGATTCGTCATGGTGTAATCTATCCTGCGAGACTGCTGACCACGTATGAGGGCAGAACCCACATCTTCAAGACCCCAGAGGAGGCGCAGGAGTTCATCAAGAAGATCAAAGAAGAAGAAGAGACTGGTGGGAGCTAAGCATGAACAAAATATAAGGTAGAATAATTAAGCATTTGCATAGGCATCTGACTGACTTGAAGTAAATAGTAAGTTTACAAAATATAGATTGTATTATATGTTAAAAAACAAAACAAAAACAAAACAAACAAACAAACAAAAAAACTATGATGTACAAAGTTGTTAAAAATTTTGGAGTTAAGTTGGAAAACTACAGAGGAGAGTTAATGTTACGTCATTAAAAGCAGTAGAGTTAGGGTGATTGGGAGGATGAAGAAGGAGTGGCTTAGGCTGATCCTCGTGGGTGTGGAACGGTCGATGGCTATATCGGGAGACAGAATTTTTCTTTTGATTTTGGGGGGTTTGCCACAAGTGTGGGATGGGGAAATTTGTTTGTGTGTAGTTTGTAGGATGAATGTTCAACCACTCATGTTTTTGCTTCTCTGTATGAGCATGTTTACACTGCAAGGTAATCCCAAACTCTCTATTGATCATGGACCAAAGTGTTAATCTTAATTTAACTTCATGGAATTGCAGAGGTCTACAAAATTTAAAAAAACTTAAACAAGTTATGAATAAAATAAAGGACATGGGTTCAAGAATTGTGTTTTTACAAGAAACTCATCTGATAGAGGAGGATGTTAAAAGAATTAGGAGTAGATGGCAGGGAAGTGTATTCACCTCTTCATTTTCATCCCGAGCCAGGGGAGTTATGACTCTCATACATAAATCAGTTCCTTTTCAAGTGAAAAATGTAATTGGAGACAAATTTGGAAGATATGTAATCATTCAAGGTTCTTTGCTATTAGAAAATATAAATCTTGTGAACTTATATGGTCCCAATATAGATGATCAGAAGTTCTTTGCTAATTTATTTCTCATCTTATCATCACTTACAGGGCAACATATAATAGCAGGGGATTTTAATTGTACATTGAATCCAGGTGTGGATAGATCAACAGGACTGGATTGTACGCACATTGGATGTAGGATGACTATTAATCATTTTATGAAAGAATTGAGATTGTTAGATATATGGAGAGAAATGAAACCACAAGTTAAAGCCTATTCTTGTTATTCCAGTACCTACAAGACATTCTCACGTATTGATTATTTTTTGATTTCCACAGAATTAAGGTCCAAGATTCAAAACTGCTTTTATGATAACATCGTGATCTCTGATCATGCACCCTGTTGTCTAATATATGTAGATAAAAAATTGACAAAGGAATCAGGTAGATGGCAATTTCAGCATAAATGGCTTCAGGATGAGGAATTTGTCAAGTATATAGAAAAACAGATAGACGAGTTCTTTGACATCAATACTACACAAACATCAGCATGTGTAAAGTGGGAGGCTTTCAAAGCTTTTATTAGGGGACATATTATTAGTTATACAGGATCAAAATCTAAGAAGACTCGAGAGGAGAGAGCTAAATTGGAACATAAAATAAAAAATCTTCAGGAAAAAGTGTATGCAGGAAGTGACCCAAGGTTGGAGAATGAATTACTGATTTTGAGAGCTGAATACGACAAAAAATCAGCGAATAGAGCTGCCTCGAGTCTTCTAAGATTGAAACAATCTTTTTATGAACAAGGTGAAAAATCAGGAAAATTATTAGCATGGCAGATTAAACAATTGGAAATTAAAACACCAATTACCAGTATTATAAGTAATGGACAGGTAGTTATAGATCCTTTAGAAATTAATAGAGCCTTTAGAGATTACTATGAAAAATTATATGATACCAAAAATGAACCTGATTTAACAAAACTAAATGGGTTTTTGAACGAACTATCTATACCGTGTATTCCAAATGAAAACAGGGAGATATTGGAGTCTAAAATTAGTCAAGAAGAAGTTGGGCTAGCCATTGATAATATGAAATCAGGAAAAAGTGCAGGACCAGATGGTCTTCCAGTTGACCTTTATAAAAAATTTAAGAATAAATTAATAAAACCTTTTTTGGAAATGGTTTTAGAAGCATTTCAAAATAATAATTTACCATCATACATAAATAATGCCTTAATTATACTGCTGCCAAAACCAGGTAAGCCCTCTAATAAATGTGAAAATATGAGACCAATAAGCCTATTAAACGCCGACCTTAAGATAATCTGTAAAATTTTAGCAAGACGAATACAAGAAATTTTACCAAATATTATTAATCGAGATCAGAATGGCTTTATAAAGGGTAGACAAGGCTTCCATAATGTAAGAAGACTATTTAATATTATTTATTTTAATAAAGAAGCACCGGATACAGCTCTCCTATCATTGGACGCCGAAAAGGCCTTTGATAGAGTTGAATGGCCCTTTCTTTTTGAAGTCCTACAAAGGTTTGGACTTGGAAATAATTTCATAAAATGGGTTCAAATAATATACAATAATGCTACAGCAGAAATCCTAACAAATAACAATATTTCAAAACCAATAAAAATCAATAGAGGATGTCGACAAGGCTGTCCACTTTCACCTTTACTGTTTACTATGGCAATTGAACCTTTAGCGATAGCGATACGTTTACATTCACAAATATATGGAATTAAAGTTGGACCAACAGAACATAAAATCTCCCTGTACGCCGATGATATAATTTTGTTTATGTCGAATCTAAAAAAATCAATTCCAACCCTGTTGAATTTAATAAAGAATTTTGGGGAAATATCAGGATATAAAATAAATAAAACTAAATCTTCAATATTAATGCTAAATGAGACCCAGAGAAATCACCCAGCCCCTGAGGTAAATCAATTCAATGTTGTAAATCAGTTTAAATATTTAGGAATCCAAATTATGCCTAAGCTAGAATCAGTCGCCAGTGTCAACTATGAAGCCTTAATGTCAGATATCAGTGAGTTAACTCAGAGATGGATGTCACTACCAATGTCGATGATCGGGAGAATCAATATACTTAAAAGTAATATTTTACCTAAAATACTTTATTTATTTCAATACATTCCCTTATCACCACCTTTAGATCTATTCTCAAGAATAAAAAAAAAGTTAGTGGAATTTATATGGAACAACAGGAGGGCTAGATTACGTTTGTCTTTATTATATTTACCATTTGATCGTGGAGGTCTGAAATGTCCAAATTTTATGTTGTATTATTGGTCGGCACAACTGAGGTCTATGACATATTATTTTTCATCAAATGATCTCCCTCACTGGACTGAAATGGAATCATACAATTTACCTTTACCTCTTCCCATATTCATATACTCAGATTCGGCAAAAAAATTACAAAAACAAGTTAAAAATCCATTTGTAAAGCATAAAATATGGTGTGAAGCTAAAAACTATTTAAAAGAACCACAGTTTATTGTCACAATTTAGTCCAATATGGGGTAATCAATATTTAAACCAGGGAGAGCGGACGCTGTATTTAAAGTATGGAATTTAAAAGGGATACAAAAGATTCAGGATTTATATTTGCCATGTGCAGACAACATAATGTCTTTTGAAGAGCTGAGGATCAAATTTAATCTCAATAGAACACATTTTTTTAAATATCTTCAACTTAGAAACTTTATTCGATCAAATCAAAATAAAGCTCTCACTCGACCTATTTATTCATCCTTGGAAAAAATGATGATGAAAGATAGTAAAAGAAAGGGTATTATTTCAGAGTTTTATAACTCATTGACACTATCTTCAAGTGAAAATTCACTGAAAAGATTAAACTACTGGAAAGAAGATCTGCAAATTGAAATTTCAGAGGAACAATGGGAATTGGCTTGTACAGAAGCTCAAACCAAATCAATAAATGCACGCCTTAAATTGATACATTTCAAATGGTTAATGCGGATGTATGTTACACCGGAGGAGTTAAATAGATATAACAAAAATATACCAGATACATGCACAAAATGCATGGAAAGTAAAGGAACCCTATTTCATTGTTTATGGGAATGTAGATTAATAAGAATGTTTTGGGAAGAGGTGAGGGTAACAATTGAAAAAATAATCTCAAAACAAATCATATTGAATCCTAAACTGTTTTTGTTGGGTCTGTACCCAGAAAAGCATAATTTTAATAAAAGTGAAAGAACATTCATAGACCTCAGTTTGCTTAATGCCAAAAAATGTATTGCACTATTATGGAAAAAGACTCATAGACCAGATGTGACTCAGTGGTTAAGACAGATGTTAACAAACCTTCCATTAGAAAGAATAACATATATACTAAAATCAAAGGAAATTGTGTTTGAGAATATATGGAGACCTTTTATTGATTATGTAAAAAATTTAAACATAACTCCTGAAGAAGAAGGTGAATGATGTGTGTGGACCTAGTAAATTCCAAACTGGTGAACATAATATGTATACTTATGTATTGGATTGTCTAGACTAAACAGAGGAGCATTGTTGAAGATTTGATTTTGTTGGTGGTTGTTGGTGTTTTTAGTGCATTTTTTTTTTTTTTGTAGTACTTTAGTGTTAGTGTTTGATTGTTTGTATCATGTTTGTTAAAAAAAAAAAAAAGGTTCAATAAAGATATTGTGGGAAAAAAAAAGCCTGCGGTACATGGCCTAAAGTTAATGAAGAATTGATTATATGAAGAATAAGGCTACCAATAAGTGGGAAGTCTTCTTTAAATAACCTGGTAGGAATAGGGTCTAAAAGACAAGTTGAAGGTTTGGATGAGGAAACTATTTTGTCTAACTCACAAAGGTCGATTGGAGTAAACTCATCAAGACAGACATCAATAGAAGGAGTTGTAGTAGTTACAGTATTTAAGTTAACTGTGGGAAGAATCTGATTGATTTTATCTCTGATGGATGAAATTTTATTATTGAAAAAGTTCATAAAGTCCTGACTAGTAAGCTCTAAGGAAATGCTAGGATTGACAGAGTCCTGACTCTTTGTCAACCTGGCTACAGTACTGAAAAGAAACCTGGGATTATTCTTGTTCTCTTCTATTAATGCAGAGTAATAACTTGTTCTAGCTTTTCTAAGAGATTTTTTATAAATTAAAAGATGATTTCTCCAAGCTAAATAGATTTCATCTAAATTAGTGGAGCGCCATTTTCTTTCTAATTGACGAGTCTTCTGTTTTAAGCTACGAGTTTCTGTGTTGAACCAAGGAGTTAGAAATCTCTGATTAGACTTTTTCTTTTTTAAGGGGGCCACCAAGTCTAGAGTCTGATGCAGAGAAGCTGAAACACTATCCACCATGTTATCAATTACAGAAGGAGCAAGCTGTCTATAGCTTATTTCTGTTGTGTTGACACATGGCATAGAGGAAACAATCTGCATAAATTTGGTAACAGCATCATCTGAGAGGCATCTACTGTAATAATATTTTTCTTTAGGAGACAAATAGTCAGAAATAGTAAAATCAAAGGTTAACAGACAATGGTCTGACAGTACAGGGTTATGAGGAGACACTACAAGATTTTCTATTTCTATGCCATATGTCAGAACAAGGTCCAATGTATGGTGGAGGTAATTGTGGGCTAGATTAATCATAGATCCCATAACCTACATATGTTTAAGCATGTGAGAGTGTTTAGTGATTACATATGTAAAGCGACTTCACACCTCAGAACAGGACAAAGGGTCTCAACCGCCAGTGAAGATCAAAGAGCATCCCAGGCGCTGCGGTGGAGACCGGATGGGTTGCCCTGACCCCCCAGGGCCAGGTGGAGGAGTATGAAGACAAAAGAGGGGATTAAGATAGTGAGGGATGTCAGCTTTTGATATGCATGTCTTTTGTTATGTGTGAGTATAAGTTCGTAGAGCCGAAGGTGTTCGCGCTCTTTTCTTCTTCTGCTGCTGCACCTAGATGAGACTTGTTAGAGGAGCTGATAATAAACTTTGGTTTATGAATCACATTGCCTCGTTCTTTCAAGCTCCTCTACACTGGTGACCCTGACGCGAGAATGGACCAGAGGCGTTCCCCCGCGATCGACTCATCTGTGGCGACCCAGGCAGACGCTGGCGCCCATGCAGACAGGGGAACAGATGGACGACGTTCCCCCACGGCAGAAGTGATAGAGAGGGCTCAACCGAGCACCAGCGCCGCGGAGAGAGCCGAAGCAAGGCACTCTCACCCTGCGGACACATCAGTGACGGTCCACACAAACGCCGTCACCGTCAAGCTGCCGGACTTCTGGCAGGAAGACCCCGCCTCGTGGTTTCAGCAAGCTGAAGCCCAGTTTGCACTTGCAGGTATCACGGCTGACGATACAAAGTTCTATCACATCGTCGCAAAACTCGACGCCGCCACTTCGAGATGTGCGCGGAGCATAATCCAGCGGCCGCCGGCCCAGGACAAATATAAAGAACTGAAAGCGACCATCGTGGCAAATTACGTCCCCTCAGCCGAGGAGAGAGCCGTGAGGATCCTGGCGGTCTACGGCCACAGAGGAGGCAGACCCAAGGCCCTCATGAAGGACTTGCTGCAACTTAAAGAAGAGGACAATGACAACTTCCTCTTCCATTTCATATTCCTCAGTACGCTGCCGCCACACATGAGAGGGACGCTTGCCAACATGCGATGCAGCACCCAGCAAGACTTCCGCACGCTGGCTCATGAAGCTCAACGGCTCGTCAACGCCTGCAAGGAGCAGAGCAGACACCCACAGCAGCATCCGCAGACCTCAACGCTGATGTCCGGAGCCATGAGGAGCCACAAATCACCGAGCAGAATCAGCCCGCGGTAACAGCGACACGGCCAGGACGCAACAGACGGAGCGACGTTTGTTATTACCATCACCGCTTCGCCGAGAAGGCTTACAAATGCGTCCCCCCCTGCAAATTCACGATTTCGGGAAAACGCCGAAGCCGAGAGCCGTTAACAGCGGCGGTTCTCGGCAAAAAAAGCAAGCTTTTATATGTGACGGACGGACACACCGGCAAGCAGTTCCTTATCGACATGGGAGCTCAACTAAGTTTTGTCATGCCCTCCCACGCAGACCGGGCCATGGGCCCCCGGGGCAGTGGAGCGGTGGCAGCCAACGGCTCCATCATCGACACTTTTGGCGAAAAGAGCCTGCCCCTCTGCATCCACGGCCGCAACTACAGATGGACATTTGTTGTAGCGGCGGTGAGTTTTAACTTGTTGGGCGCAGATTTTTTGTGTGCACATGGGTTATTAGTTGATCTCGTGAACAGACGCTTGGTTAATGCACTGTCCTCTGCTTCTATTCCCTGCTCAGCTCGACTTTCTCCACCACCCGTGCAGGCTAGCGTCACCACAGCAGGAGGTAAGTTTGATCAACTCCTCACCCAATTTCCAGCACTCACAATTCCCAAATTCTCAGCCACAGTGGCTAAACACGGGGTCGAACACTTTATTCCCACAACGGGCCTACCCGTATTCGCCAAAGCTCGGCGCTTAGACGTGGCCAAGCTCACCATAGCTCGGGACGAGTTTACCACCCTCGAAAAATTAGGCATTATTAGACGCTCAAAAAGCCCCTGGGCGTCACCACTTCACATGGTCCCGAAATCCGACGGTTCTTGGAGACCATGTGGCGATTACCGCAGATTAAACAATGCGACAGCGCATGACCGCTACCCAATTCCTCACATTCAAGACTTTTCACTACATCTGGCGGGTGCGCGCATTTTTTCAAAAATAGACCTGGTCCGCGGTTATCATCAAGTCTCAGTTCGAGCATAGGACATTCCTAAAACAGCTGTAATAACCCCCTTCGGTCTTTTTGAATTTTTGCGGATGCCTTTCGGCCTCAAAGGCGCTGCTCAAACCTTTCAGCGGATGATGGACGCAGTATTATGCGACCTCCCTTTCATGTTCGTCTACCTCGATGATATGCTGGTAGCCAGCTCGTCTGAGGAAGAACACGAGCGGCATCTCACTATGGTTTTTCAGAGACTAGAAGAGGACGGGTTAATAATCAATCCAGCCAAATGCAAATTCGGCGTGTCACAAATTGATTTTTTAGGACACAGAGTTTCTCCGAAGGGGGCAGTCCCACTTCCAGACAAAGTTCACGCAGTAAAGAGTTTCCCACGGCCACAAACGGTCAAATCGCTGCAGGAATTTTTGGGCATGGTTAATTTTTACAACCGCTTCCTCCCCCACGCAGCTCAGCTCATGCAGCCCCTATATGACGCGCTCAGAAAACAAAAACCTTCCAATGCGGTTGAATGGACCCCGGAGCGCGAACGCGCCTTCGCGGAAGTAAAAAGCGCCCTAGCTAATGCCACATTGTTGGTTCACCTCGATCCCTCGGCCCGCATTGCGCTAACCACAGACGCTTCAGACCTGGCCATAGGGGCAGTTGTAGAACAACACGTCGGCGGAATCTGGCAACCTTTGGCATTCTTTAGCAAATCGCTAAACCAAACTGAGCGTAAATACAGCACTTTTGACAGAGAGCTACTAGCGCTCCATTTATCCATCCGCCACTTCCAGTTCTGGTTAGAGGGGCGGCGTTTTACGGCTTTTGTAGACCACAAACTGCTTACCTTTGCTATGGCTAAAATTTCTGAACCGTGGTCAGGCAGGCAACAAAGACAGCTAGCTGCGATTTCAGAGTTCACCACAGACATTCGACATGTGGCAGGCAAACTTAACGTGGTAGCAGACTGCCTCTCTCGCGCTGTGACATCGCCAGAGCGCGAGGAGACAGATTATACTACCTCAGCCGCAGAACTCTTCGCCAACGCGGACACATACGCAGCACCAATCCACGCAGGGATAGATTATGCAGCCATGGCAGAGGAGCAAAGTAGTGACGCAGACGTAAGCGCACTCCTGTCTGGACCAACAGGGTTAAGGCTGGAGAAAAGGGGTTTACGCGACAGTGTGCCCCCCCTAATATGCGACATCTCAACCGGCCGACCTTGCCCGTTAGTTCCAGCTGCATGGCGCCGCCGTATTTTTGACTCGATTCACTCCCTTGCGCACCCAGTTGTGCGCGCTTCAGTTAAAATGGTCGCCGAAAAGTTTGCGTGGCCTGGCCTGCGCAAAAACGTAAAAGAATGGGCAAAGACTTGCATTTCTTGTCAGCGCGCCAAAGTACACAAACACACAAAAGCCCCTCTGGAGCCTTTTCGAATCCCTGCTAGAAGGTTCGACCACGTTCATGTCGACCTCGTGGGGCCGCTACCTTCCTCCCAAGGTTTCACACAGCTGTTAACAATGATAGACCGCACCATGCGCTGGCCAGAGGCAGTCCCTCTGGCGTCAACCACAGCGGAGGAAGTCGCTCGCGTTTTTTTGACAAACTGGGTGGCACGTTTCGGCGTCCCATCGGACATCACGTCCGATAGGGGGCCTCAATTTGTCTCGGAGCTTTGGTCAGCCATGTCCAGCAGCTTAGGGGCGACAATTCACCGCACCACCGCTTATCACCCTCAGGCTAATGGGTTATGCGAGCGTTTTCACAGATCTTTAAAGGCCGCCCTCAGAGCCTCACTAACGGATACAAATTGGGTAAATAAACTTCCCTGGGTTTTATTGGGGTTGCGTGCTGTGCCCAAAGAGGATCTAGACGCCTCCCCAGCAGAAATAGTTTTTGCACAACCTCTCAGGCTCCCAGGTGAATTTTTACCAGAGAACCCAGAGCCAGGGCATTTTCCAGCCCCGAGGTTTTTAGGCAGCAATGGACCGGACTCTCTCCCCGGACCGGCACATCACTCTTTTCCACAGGTTTTTGTCCCCCAAGCTTTAAAAAACGCTGAATTCGTTTTTGTTAGGCATGAAGCTTTAAAACCAACCTTCCGCCCACCATACAATGGGCCATTCAGAGTGCTGGAACCTGGTGATAAACATTTTGTGCTTGATTTTGGGGATAGAAAAGAACAGTCAGCATTGACAGACTTAAACCTGCCTTCTTGTTGACAGACGAGCCTGCACAGTTGGCGAGAGCACCTCGGCGGGGTAGACCCCCCAAGAGAAAAGACTCAGCCCCCCTGCAGGGAACAAATAATCACTCTCCTTCCCAAGCTGCAGATTCCTTACAGGAAGGTCCCACCAGGACGCCCAAGCGGACCCACAGCAGATTCGGGAGAAGATTAAAACCCAGACGGCACAGGGACTGATGCAAACTACTCAACAGTTGTTTACTAATTGTGCTGTAACAGTTTAGGACTGACTTGTGATATTACTATGCTGTTATGATTACCACTGAACTCTCTTAGATGCATGGCTGCTGGAAAGTTTCTTCTGTGTCAAGAGGTGTAGCAGTTAGTAGGTCATAATAATTATCTTAAACTGTGAATTTTTCTATTGTCCTTTTCTTAGTCGTTTGGGGGGGGGCTGTGGGCTATATTAATCATAGATCCCATAACCTACATATGTTTAAGCATGTGAGAGTGTTTAGTGATTACATATGTAAAGCGACTTCACACCTCAGAACAGGACAAAGGGTCTCAACCGCCAGTGAAGATCAAAGAGCATCCCAGGCGCTGCGGTGGAGACCGGATGGGTTGCCCTGACCCCCCAGGGCCAGGTGGAGGAGAATGAAGACAAAAGAGGGGATTAAGATAGTGAGGGATGTCAGCTTTTGATATGCATGTCTTTTGTTATGTGCGAGTATAAGTTCGTAGAGCCGAAGGTGTTCGCGCTCTTTTCTTCTTCTGCTGCTGCACCTAGATGAGACTTGTTAGAGGAGCTGATAATAAACTTTGGTTTATGAATCACATTGCCTCGTTCTTTCAAGCTCCTCTACAGTAATGAGTAGAATTTCCTACTTTCTGAGAAAACCCAATCGAGTCTAATATTGAATTAAATGCCACATTAAGGCAGTCACTATCTACATCCACATGTATATTAAAGTCCTCTACTATAATTATTCTATCAGATTTCAGCACTAAATCAGCTAAGAAATCAGCAAATTCGGACAAAAATTCTGAGTAGGTTAATAGGGGACGATAAACTATGGCAAATAAAATTGGGTTTTGTGGGGAGCCTTGAATAACGAAACTGAATTGCATTTAATTCAAGTTTATTTCAAGCAACCATTCCCACAGTCTGCTCTCATTCTTGAGCAGCGAAAAAAGAGGAGGAAACACACCAAAGTCCTCGCCTTTAAACATTCTCACATAAAGAAATCTCCCTCGCAGGGGAGGTCACACATCTCCATCATAATCCCTTTATTCACATTCATCATCCCTTTATTTACATTACTCCCCCCTCTCTCCTCTCGAGCCTCCGAGGTCAGGGAGTCTACTGTCCACACCTATTGTCTTCTCTCGCTGTCCACCGCAGGTGTCCTAGACTGCGTCTCGTGTCCTAGACTCTGCGTCTCCTTCATCGTGAGGTTAAATCACATATGTGCTGTCAGCATATCTCTCATATGTCCAACATGTACATGCACAACTACACAGCCATAGTTTAACCTAAAATTGCTAAAGTGCCCAATACTGAGGACCAGGCCCTCAAAGGAATTATAACATGTTTTTTGCTTTACATTAACTAGTAATTTGGAATGGTAAATTGTTGCTACTCCTCCTCCACGACCAGAACTTCTGGGATTTTGACAGTTTAAATAACCAGAGGGAGTTGATTCATTTAAACCAACATAATCCTCTTGCCCTAACCAAGTCTCTGTAAGGGAAATTAAATCAATCTGATGATCAATTAACAGATCATGGACTAACAGAGACTTGGGAGTTAGAGACCTAATATTTAGTAAACCACATTTAATTTTTAAATTATGAGGAGGAACAGAGGCCAATTCATTCAATTTAGAGGCTTTATGTTTAATTTGAGTTTTACCAATATTTTGCTTTATCACTTTGGGATGCTTATGCATTATATTTTTATTTACTTTGGAGGGAGCAGACAACGATTCTCTGATGGGGAAGTCAGGGGCTAAGCTGAGGGGTGGCGGATGAAGAGGAGCTGCAGAGAGGCGTGTAAGACTGCGATTCTGCTTCCTGGTCCCAACTCTGAGTAGTCAGGGTTTTGGAAATTTGGATAAAAAAGATGCCAGATTGTTAGATAAATGAGAAGCACCATCCAAAGTGGGATGAATGCTGTCTCGTCTCATAAGACCAGGTTTTCCCCAAAATGAGCTCCAATTGTCAATGTAGCCCACGTCATTTTTAGGACACCACACAGACAGCCAGCGGTTCAAGGATGACGAGCGGCTAAACATGTCATCAAATATGACATGTCATGTCATATTTGTACACTACATTTTCGCCCCCCATAGAAAAACACCAAACACACCAATTAGGCCCTCCCAAATTTAAACCCAACTCATACACTAACAGCAAAACGCCTATGTACAAAAATAAACAGGCCTATCCAGTCACACAAAATAAACTAGAGGGGGCCAGGTAGACTGCCGACCCACCTCACACGGTTAGACGGGTTATTCTGCTGTCTTGAAATTGAAGAGTCCATAAAATAAAATCAGCCGAGTTCCTAAAATCAAAATAATCCCAGAACATTATATATACAATCAGGACAAGAAAACCAACAGTTAATATTGTTTTTTTTGATTTTGTATACTTTATTGATCTCCAGAGGGAAAATTGAGGGCATCCACCTGGATGGATGAAGCAGCCATGGTACGGCGCTATCCCTTAACCATTCACACACACATTCACACCTAGGGCTACTTTAGAGTCTCCAGTTAACCTAACCTGCATGTTTTTGGCCTGTGGGAGGAAACCGGAGAAATCCCGGAGTAAACCCACGCAGACACGGGGAGAACATGCAAACTCCACACAGATCACTGTTAGTCAGGGGCTGGGATTGAACCAGGGATTCCATGGCCAAGGGTGAGTTGCTGTGCTGGTGCAGTGCTAACCACTGCGCCACCGCACTGCCCAATAATATGTACACCCATGACCCATCATTTGCCCCCACCTCAACACACCCACCCCACAACCTGGGCATTCCACACAAAACACATCTTCCAAATTGTAAACAAACCGTGTTAGGGACTTTTTTTTTTTTTTTTAAGCAGGGCAATACCACCACGGGCATGTAAACATATTAACATAGCAACTTTCAGGCACCAAAATACCAGCATTTCAATAATATTATTAACAGCTGCCCCCCAGTCACAATACAGTCCCGCTGGAGAACCCACCCCCTGGATTACCATCTGGCAGATCCCTCCCAGAGTGTCTTTGTCTCTTCATCTCTGGGGATAAGCCACACCAGCGCTTCTTCTTCTCATTCACATGCCTCAACTCGCAGGGGTGTCTCCACGACTCATCGGACAGTCCCAAGTAGCCGTCCTCCCGGGCCGCCACCACTTGCAGCCGCCCCTGGCCATCTCGCCGCTCTCTTTTCTTGTGGACGCCCTTCAGCCGAGCTTCTACTCTGGGCTGGACCTCGTCACCGATGCGCAGAGGAGCTCGAATTAGCTTCAGCAGTCCACCATGCTGTAACCGGGCTCCCACCCTGGGTCGAACCTCGCCACTGACCCAATCCGGAGTCCTCCTGGGACTTCAGTGTTGCTGTCTGGCACGTCTTGGAATCGCGCCTGTCGGTCTCGCCCTGCTCTCTTTCATTTCTAACACTGGCACAGCCCTCGTAGCTCCTCCAGCCGTCCCGGGCGTCCCGCTGTGCTGTCCAGTTCCCACATCCAGGGCAACTTGGACACTGGTATCGGAACCCTCCCGAGACGGCACTTCACAATGCTGGCCTTGCACCCCTCCCATAACACCAGGCCAGTCACTGTCCCAAACCACGTCGTCCTCCACATGCGGAGGAGGTCGGTCCTATAATCCGCAGCCCGACCACTCTTCTCCGATGCCGGTGGTTATCGCGAACCCCAGGCCACAGAACATATCACAACCCATAATGTTCAACCTGGTAGCAGTCATCACAAAATGGACGCTCGCCATCATCGCCGACTTGTACCTCGCTGTCAGTTCCAGTGAGCCCACGACAGCTAACTTGCTTCCTCCATAGCCAAAGCACGGCATTGACAGTCCTCTCACACGGTGATGCGGGAACAGACTCCTCACAGTGGGCCAGTTCAACACTGAAATCGGTGATCCCGTGTCTGCTACGCCGTCCAGTAAAACATTGCAGTAAATCGCCCATCTGTGCACAGGGAGACGGTATGAATAACCGTAGGAGTCACAGCGGGGAAGTCCGTCTTCTGTCTTCGGTCCCCTCGCTTAAAATTATTGCAGGCCCTGGCAAAATGATGCAGTAGACCACACCTGCCGCAGTGTTCACCCTTCGCTGGAAACTCTCTTGCCTTGTACCGGTGCCTGGTGGACCCGCAGCCATAACATCTTGGCATTCCCGAGGCAGACCTAATTCTTACAGCGGTGGCATATTCCTCTTCATTCACGCCGTCTTTGCTGTCCGGGTTCACAGCCAGCACCTTCAAACATGGTTCCTCGCACCTCGACGTGCTTCTCCCACGGAGGTCTTGAGATAAATTTTCTGCTGCCTCAAACTGCTGTGCTATCTCAATAGCCGTGGCTAATGTCAGTTCACCCGGGTAGGTCAGGAGCCTCGAGCATGCCACAGAAAAATGAGTGTGCTTGGCCAGTTGATCACGGACCATCTCCTCCTCCAGGGCTCCAAACTGGCACTTCCCTGCCAGCTGACGTAGGTCTGCAACATAGCACTGTACCGACTCTCCCGTCCGCTGGTGGCGCTGCCTAAAACAGTATCCTCCGGACTATGACGTATTCCGAGGCACGAAAGTAGTGCGCCATTAACTCCACCACGTCTTCAAAACTATCAGCCTCTCCTAGTGTGCCAAGGATCCTTTGACCCTCCATACCAAGACTATGAACCAGAATTGCTCTTGCACTCTTGTTTCTTGAGCTCACTGAGATTAAGGGCCACCAGAAAATTCTGGAAAGCTGCATACCACCTAGCCCAGGGATTGGCGGCTCGCCCAGAACCTCCAAAAATGGCAGAAATTCAGAAATAGCTCGCTCCATACCTGTTTACCTCGTTGCCAAATGTTATGTCTTAATCTTGGTATTCAAAGAGGAGGCTCAGATTGCAAAACGTAACTTTATTATAATAATGAACCACAAACACAGGTGCTCCGTAGAGCTAAGGGGTCGACGGTGAAAGAAATCGTGCCCCTTCCGCCTGTGCCCTTTATACCCCGGAGTGATGGCGGAACCGGAAAAGCGGGCCATCATCCCCAGTACACCCAGTGCCATATTTGTACACTACAATACCTATTGTGTAAATTTCATCTGGGTGCAGCCAGCGGTGACAAGCAGCAGTAGTGGAGAAAAAAAGGCTTTTGAAAGCAGAAACAGAGCCAAAACCTTCTCCAGGTCAGCTTAGTTGTCATCTTACATCTTTATATAATTTTTTAAACTTCTTGGTGTCTGTGAAAAGTATTCCCAACAGTTTTATAAAAATTCTTGTTCTCCTCCCTCACTTTTATAAATCACAGGATTGAGAATGTACATGTACACATAGGATCCCGTGGTCCACTTAGGGTGCTCACTTGGTCAGGGGTCCACCTGACCTGTATCTATCGTTCAGTCTTTTTGGTTTGTTTTCAATGCGGGTGATCAGCTTAGCAGACCATGACGCTTTTTTTTTTTTTGATTTACCGAGCCTACTACAAATACAATTTTAAATGACCTTAACTACTGTACATATCTTTTGTTGGTAAAATAACTATAGAAAGTAATGTAATATGTTACACCATAACTAAATGAAGAGACTGATGTTATCTGTTTACAGGTATTATGACAATTATGACCCAATCACATCAACTCCTGTAAAAAAAAAAAAAAAAAAAAAAAAAAAAAAGGAAACATACAGTGCCACCTGTGTCAAGTATACAAGGGTCACTTTCACCAGAACGGTGAGTACTCCAAACAATAGATTTATAATAAACAATAATGTAGTTATTTATTTTTAGCTACACATAACTTTGTCATCCAAATTAACAAGATGTATGGGCATTGGATATTTAAATGGAATAATTGTTTTTAGTGTTTTTTAGAGAGTTGTGTTACTTCTTTAATTATTTTGGCCTTTGATGGTGTATCGAATTTTCTACATAATTACTTTCTTGAATGGGATTGTTTTCATTTTTTCCACCCAAGGACAGGTGCAGCTCTGAAATCATGTATATGTATTGAAAGTCTGCCTGTCATCGGTGTGGATGAGACGGTCCATGACATCCAAGGCAACACAGAGCCGCCACCACCACATCAGACAAACCCCAAACGTCCCTCCACCACTGAGAGTTCAGTGTGAAGAAGACATCATAGGGAAGCGTGCCTTCATAGTGTATGAAGAGAATCTGAAACAACTGGCTTCGTTCCTTGTGCTGCAAGTTAGAAGATGCCCATACATGTGCAAGGTAATGATAACAAACATTGTTTATTAGCAGTACTGTTGATGCCACACTTGTGTACTTTCTGTACCTGCCAATATGCATACCATAAACAGATATAACTGTAAAAAAAATAACTGCAACCAATAGGTTACCGGGATGCATGTCATCCACCCTATGATGTCTCCATCCATGGAAGGGGATCAGCAAGCTTTATGGACTGGGTGAGTAACTGCAACAGACTTTTTTAATTCTCAGTTGTAATTGAGGCCCAAAAAGTAGCTGTGTATCTGTACTCTTGGTATAACACTGACCTTTTTTTGCATGGTACATGACAATAAAAGTTAATAAAAACACCAAACTATGTCATAGCATTGTGCTTTTATTAAAAAAAAATGATTGTTTGGATGTAAAATCACTTCACCATCACTAAATGTTTTGTATGTCTCTGTATTCAGACATGTGCACAAGGCCATCTTATCTGGAGATGGAACTCACAACCCACCCTCAAGTTTGGGATGCAAGCCGGAGATTTCATAATGGCTTCTAACATTCTACTGTCAGGGAGTAACTACAGCAAAGTTGCCCTATTATTTAGATTTATGAATATAGGGTTTGTGGCACGGAATACATTTCATATCATCCAGGACACCTACTGTGTGGACAGTATCAAGGATAGCTGGATGGAGAAAAGATGGGAGATAATAAACAGGATCCAAGACAGAGAAGTAGTGCTAATCAGTGCATTTTTATTTATTTTGTTTGGGGGATGGGTTTGATGTGGAGAGATTATTTTTTTTATTTATTAATTTTTTTCAATAAATTCACAG
The DNA here is from genome assembly GCA_020510985.1 of Pholidichthys leucotaenia. NCBI lineage: Eukaryota > Metazoa > Chordata > Actinopteri > Cichliformes > Pholidichthyidae > Pholidichthys > Pholidichthys leucotaenia. Next base: position 43,369,176 of record CM035840.1, on the reverse strand, counting down.
CTAATTAATTTTAATCTGTGTCTATAGCTGATGGGAGGATGGACAGCCCCGGTCACTGTGCTCAGTACTGCACATACACGGCTATGGACCATGAAAGCAAAGACATCATTTCAGTTTGGACTGATGACAAGCGTCAAACTGACCACAACTCCGTTGTAATGGAGAAGAAGGCCTTTATGGACACCATGTCCCAACTCCTCACAGAAGTGAAGGTGGTCCAAGTGTGCACTGATGCCCATTCACAGATCTCAGCACTCATGGGTAAGTTGATATTAAAATTCTACAGATGAATATTTTAATTAGTGATGTAATTCAAAATGCAATATCTGTCATTCAGACCGTTGCATTTTTCCTGGTGTCAAGCAAAACTTTGACATGTGGCCAAGAATCTTGCTAAAAGGATCTCATCTGTAAGTCTTGCCAATCATTACAATATCCTAACTATCCAGAAATGAATTATGAAAAATAAAAGATGGCAGTGCGGTGGCGGAGTGGTTAGCACTGCGGCAGCACAGCAACTCACCCTTGGCCGGGGGATCCTGGGTTCGACCCCAGCCCCCGACCAACAGTGATCTGTGTGAAGTTTGCATGTTCTCCCCGTGTCTGCGTGGGTTTACTCTGGGATTTCTCCGGTTTCCTCCCACATGCCAAAAACATGCATGTTAGGTTAATTGGCATCAAAAAACTGGGAATTCTAAATTGTTCTTAGGTATGGATGTGAGAGTGAATGGTTGTCTGTCTCTCTGTGTTGGCCCTGCGATGGACTAGCGATCTGTCCAGGGTGTACCCTGCCTCTCGCCCAAAGATGCTGGGATAGGCTCCAGCCCCCCCGCGACCCAAAAAGGATTAAGTGGAAGAAGATGGATGGATGGAAAAGATGGATTTGTGTACACATGTGGACAAAATTGTTGGTACCCCTCTGTTAATGAAAGAAAAACCCACAATGGTCACAGAAATAACTTGAATCTGACAAAAGTGGTAATAAATAAAAATTCTATGAAAATTAACCAATTAACCACTCCTCCAACGTGCTGCCCGGTATCACAATTTATTCCTAAGTAAATTTAGTACACACCAGAAGTCACTTGACTCCTTGAGCCCTGTAATAGTTGAATTTACAATTGGATTAAGGGCTTCTCAAGTAGAAAACTGTAATATTTTAATTCACCCCTTTTTAGAAGTTGTGGCTTGGCCTTCTCCACCATGTGGTGAATGAGCACAAATGGGTGGAAGGACAATGTCTACATGAGGCACTGGAGAACAGCTCCACCAAACAATGGCTGGAAAAAGGCTCAGCGGCTTTCCAGGTCCTCACTGATATTGTGATGGACAAGCGGTGGTTACGGACGGTCCACAAATACCTGACCTTTAGGTGAGTACGATGGAAATTCTTTAATGCCAACAGAAGGAAAAGGACAATCATTAATATGAATGTGTTTTCACAAAGCAACTGCAGACCTTGAGGCTTTTCAAAATCACATTCTAATGTATGCCAGCAAAAGGTTCTCCTTTACTCCACCTGTACTGTATAGGAGGCCCGCACTCTTTTAGCTGCACTGGACTATAACCAGCACAGGGACCGTCCGGTGAGGAAGACCGTCGACGGCAAGACAATGCAAGTTTTGTGCCACCAAAACATTTTACACAATAATCTATAAACCATAATATTAGGATTATAAATTTAAAATGTCTTTTTGGGGGTTGATTTATTAATTTTAAACCTTTTTGTAAATTTGACAGAAATGATTGTTTTTGTTAATATTTAGTGAATACTCTTGTTACGTCCATCCATTCATATTATTTATCATTTTTCATAATAAATTATTAATATGAACCTGAAAAGGATTAAGCGGAAGAAGATGGATGGATGGATGAATTTTCTGATACTTTGTGTTCTCAGTACCAACTGTATAAAAAGAATACAAGGCGCTGGAGTGTCTACGCGGTCAAGGAGGAGAAAACTTATGACCACATTCCACCCCTTCTGGCCCGCATTCTTTCAAAGCGCCTTTCTGCAGATGCAGGGCTGCCACAACATAGACAACTGCACCCAGAGGACCCACGTACATTTGGCCTTGTTCCTGCAGAACCACCGCCACCAATGGAAGAGCTTCTGAGGACACAAGCTGGGAGAGGCCTCGGTAGACAGTAGAGATTTTTTCTTTTTTTAACTGTCTGATCAAGAGCATCTTACAAATGGGGACGCTAAAATGTCTTAAACTTTTCATTGTTGATGAAAATACAAGGTGGCGGTACACTTGGTGTTCCAAGGATGTGGAACTGAAATTTTTTTTCCTGTTCTTGAATCAGATCCAATGCAGCAGCAGGAGTGAACACAGCACACGGCACACAGCTAAAATTCAATTCCATTTCTCTACCCACTCTTTGTGTCACCGACAGTATATTTTACATTAGTAGACCAAGCACACTCATTGTAGCATATTTGGAATGTTTAAAAAATGTCTACAAGTTCAGATTATGTCATATTTTCATGCAATTTTTTTTCCTTTAGACTGTTTTTATTTATTTTTAAATTTGGACATTGGTATTTTGTACCTTACTGTAAGAAGCTAGGGTGACACAAACTAAAGAGACAATGAAAGATTCGAAGTTTGTGTCCATTTCTTATATTATTTTTCTATATTGCTCTCCCATATCGGCTCCATGGCCCACGCTGATCCACTTCACTCAACAGTCACACAGGGGGGGGGAAGATGCCTACATCTGACTTTGTTTTCAAATTCTGATATTTGGGAGACAGACTATTTCTGCTTTTGAGAATATTGTCAAAATTTTCTTTTGCCCATCCATCCGTCCATCCTCAACAGCTTTTCTGGGGATCCGGGTCATGTAGGCAGCAGTCTAAGTAGGAGCAGCCCAGACTTCCCTCTCTCCAGCCACCTTCTACAGCTCTTCAGAGGGCCTCATCAAGGTGTTCCATGCCAGCTGGGAGTCATAGTCTGCTCCGTGGTCTCATCCTCGGGGGATGTGTTCAAAACACCTGAAGTTGGAGGCGACCAGGAGGCGTCCTGATCAGACGCCAAAACCATTTCTGCTGGAGCCTTCCTATTGTTAAAATGGAGTTTTTGCTCTGCACTGTGGCTAAGTGATCCTCACAGGGGATCACCTGATTGCTGAGGTCTTTCTAGAATTGTGGGGTCTTTATACAACACGTCAAAGTTCTATGAGCTGACTGTTGATGTGAATTTGTGCTATATAATAAAGTTTTATTAAAAAAAAGCCCTTTTTCCATAGACAACTTTAGTTGATGTTGATTTGCTTTATAACATATTAGTACACTGTCAGAAAATGTAATATTGCTGAGAATTTAACTTTTATAAAATATTAACAAAACTAAGATTATACAGTAATCCAATATAAATTTAAATATTTAAAGAATTCTTTTTTATAGATATTATGAGGACTATGACTAGTGATTTTGTATCAGATTAGATTACTGATGTGCTTATTTTCTGAAATACACTGAATTTTTTACACTGACTATCCATATGAGAACAACTGGAGTATTACTGCACTACAAATAATTTCAAAAAGTGAGCTTATTGAAGAGAATGCTCTGCATATGTCTGATCAGGTATGTATAACTGAAGTTCTCAGTAATTTTACAAGGTTATACAAAGGTTGACAGTATTTCAGTTGTGCATTGAGGATAGGTAAGCCATCACTTGATAAATCTTACAATGAATCAACAACACTCTTCACATATAAATTAGAAAAGGCACAATGTCATGCATACATTTTACAATAATTTATTTTAATAATATATAACAATAACAATAATATAAAACAACCAAATAACAATATAAAACAATAAATAAAATTTGAATGAACAGAAAATGAGACAGAACCCAAAAATTACTTGCCACCTCCTGGTTTTTGATGCCCTGATAATGAACCTTGTACCATGGATGTACATGTGGACCTGCCACAGACGAGGAGCGTGAGCTAGCGACCTGGAACAAACCCAGTATATCCACCTTATTCCTGGGGGTGCCGCTGTAGGAACGATTATGGGCGGAGCTTCCGGTTTCGGCTTACCTAGTGTTAAATCAGTCAGTAAGCGTGAGTAGCAGGGGCATCTAAAATTGTGTTTTTTCAAAAGTTTTTCAAATTAATTTTAATGTATAGTCAACATACGTGTTTTGCACTCAAGTGGCAGCTAATTTCAGCACTTGTCGTTTTTGTATTTTTGAATGTTGTTGTGTAGTTCTGGTACTTGCTGCTGTTCATGGTGTGAGGATCCTCACAGATATGCACAGCTAAATCTGTGGCTTGAACAGCAATAAGTAGATCATGCACTGAAAACTAAAGGATTGTTCGTGTGATCGGTGGTACAGACACAGCAGCACCAGGTATGTTTTCACTTTTATGAATGTCACAGATCTGACGTTTTACCCCAAATTTAAAACGGCCAAGCACGGTGTTGTGGTTCTTTGTGGCTCTGACGAGACTCTACGTCTACTCTGAGGTAAATTTGATTATGTCGAACATATTTGAACAAAATGCAGCCGACTTTATTGCAGTGAAGACATTGATATCAGAGCTTTAATTTGTTTACAGCGTTAGCATGTTAGCAGTGGTGCTAACAAATGGAGCTACAGTCTGCCAGGCCACTTGTTAAGGTCATCTTCCTATCCCTAGATAGTCGTGGGAAGTGGTATGATTATATTACTGTTTTTGAGGCGCAAAAGGCCGTGTTCCTGTATTTCTGATTCCGAAGTCATTGTTTTTTAAAAAGGAAAAGTGTCCCATTTCAGTGACAACAATATGTTCTAAACTAGTACCGGAAGTTGCTACCATGATTCACGCAAAGCATCATGGGGCCTAGGAATAAGGTGGATTGTCCGTAGGGATCAGGGTAACGGTCCCTGATTGCCCACACACAGCAACTGGGGATGACCAAGGCAATGGATTAGCCATAGCAACAGCTCATTTTATAACAGCATTCTTAGCTAAGACGCTGAACATAAACAAACCACAAGAGTGTATTACAGCATATCTGCAAGAAAACACTCTACCATCAGCAAAGTCCTTAAAGTCCGTTACAGTTATGCCATGATTACATTATCAAAATTATGTAATTATCAGGTTCAATCACATCTGTGAAACGTTAGCATTACTGTAAGTTATTAATAATTATATACCAATCATTTTAAAAAATTGTCGAATGGAGATAAACATCAAAGAAGACTCGGTTAAAATCACTGAGCACTCTACCACAAAAGATTCGTCGCTTGACATGATTTCACTGGCTCATAATCACAAAGAAACTGATTTCCGTAAAATCTGCTGCTGCCTGTGAATGCTTTTTTCCAGCGCCGTTTGTGTTTCTACATGGCAACATGTGCAATGTTATCATGAGGCAACAGTGAGTGCGACACCTACTGGCTAGGAGGTCAAAAAGTTCTGGATTGCACCTTTAATTTTTAAATTATCACAAAATATAGATCAATAAAATTTTGAACAATTGTCAGAAAAGGTCTGTACGTGTTAAGTTAAATCACAAGCATTCACGGCATGACAGCAGCATGAGCACTTTAATTTTGGGGTAAAACAAACAGCTGTAGCTGTCTGCATTTACCCCAACATTAAAACATCCAAACACGGTGTTGTGGTTCTTTGTGGCTCTGACTAGATTCTACATTTGTTCTAAGGTAAATCTGATTATGTCCATCATATTTTAACAAAATGCAACAGACTTTATTGTGGTGGAAACATTGATATATCTCAGAGCTTTTATTTGTTTACAGCATTACCTAACGCTAACTAATGGAGCTACTGTCTGCCAGGCCACTTTTTAAGGTCATCTTCCCATCCCTCGAGAGTCGTGGGAAGTGGTATGATTATATTACTCTTTTTGAGGTGCAAAAGGCCGTGTTCCTGCATTTTTGATGCCGAAGTCATTGTTTTTAACAAGGAAAAGTGTCCCGTTTCTGTGAAAACCCCACTTTCTAAACTAGTACTGGAAGTTGAGCCCATAATTCACGCAAGGCATCATGGGGGCTAGGAATAAGGTGGATAGTTTTGTCTGAAACCGCAGGGTTTCAGTCTGCTCATTAATATAAATGAACTCCTATTGTGATTGGATAAAGAGTGGGCCAATCACACATAAAGAGGCAGTCAGGGTACATTTGTTTTGTTACTTTAGACAACTAAAGGGAGAGTTTGTTAGTTTTTAAGGATATAAAACAAAGTGAGGAAATAAAAACACAAAGACTTGTTTGTTTCAGCACTTTTCTAAATAAAGAGTGTTTTCTTCTTCGTGAAATGAGTTTTTTATATACAGTACTTGTGACCTATGGATGTAGTTTATAAGGCAGAAACTCAGTAAAGAAACCCATTTTCACAACATTGGACCTTTAAATTTCACAGACTTGCAAAGACTCATCTCGGTACTTGCCTCTGGCCTCCCATAAAGATTGACACTGCAGCCTTGCCAGGTAAAAACAGCAATCTTGGAACCTGGTCCAAATGCGTACTTCTTGTTATGGTTCAGCTCTGAGCCAAAGACCTCAGCCATTCCTGTGATTAGTTCCAGCTCAACTTGCTCTTCTGCTTCCCCTGCCTCCACCTCAAACCGAAGTTCAGTCTCCTTCTCCAGTTCATATCTTTTTCCAGGCTTCCCTGGCTCTGGGGAATCTTCACTTGTCTTTTCTACGCCCTCTGTTGCCATGACTGTTGAGAAGGAAAGAGGAGGTTACAAGCAAGTACTAAAATAAAATATTATACATTGTGATAATAATGCTATTAGAACATTTACATGGATGCACTCAGGGGCGGTCCTGGCTTGTATGACGTCCTGGCCGGACTGAACCCCCCCCCCCCCAACACACACTTTTTAAACTTTTTTTTAACTTTTTATTTCTCTCTTAAATGTCCAAATGTTCAATTTTCTCAACAATTAGTGAGGTTTTTCTTGCAACTTTTTCCTGCCAAGTTTATTACTGTTTTTTTTTTAACTTGTGCCATGTTTCACCTTTTTTTCCTCATATTTTCATGATTTTCTTGCACCTATCCTCTCACTGATAGGTGCACCTCAATAAATCTGAATGCCATCAAAAAGTTCATTTAGTTCAGCAATTCAATTAAACAAAATAAAACTAGATCCATTACACACAGAATGATATATTTCAAGTGTTTCTTTTAATTTTGATGGTTGTGGCTTACAGCTAATGAAAACCCAAAATTCAACTTCTCAAAAAAAAAAAAAAAGATTACATAAAATTAATAATTTTTTTTTTCCACAATATCTTTATTGAACCTTTTTTTTTTTAAACAAACATGACACAAACAATCAAACACTAACACTAAAGTACTACAAAAAAAAATGCACTAAAAACACCAACAACCACCAACAAAATCAAGTCTTCAACAATGCTCCTCTGTTTAGTCTAGACAATCCATTACATAAGTATACATATTAAGATAAGATAAGATAAGATAAGCCTTTATTAGTCCCACAACGGGGAAATTCCAGGATTGCAACAGCACAGGGATAGCAACACTCAGAGCAACAATCAGAAGGCAAGAAAAAAAACAAGCAAGCAAGAGCAGCTAATAAACATATGTACGTATTACTATAAAATATATATATATACACACACACACACAGACACACAGTGCAGAGCATTGTAGCTGGATGGAATAAATATATGAATATATGAACACACAGTGCAGAGCATTGTAGCTAGATGGAATAAATATGTAAATATATAAACACCCACAGTACGGAGCATTGCAGCTAGGTGGAATAAATATGCAAGTATATAAACACACACAGTGCGGAGCAATGTAGCTAGATGGAATAATATGTAGATATATAAATATATAAACACACCCAGTGCTGAGCATTGTAGCTAGATGGAATAAATATGCAAATATATAAACACACACAGTGCAGAGCATTGTTGCTAGATGGAATGAAACAGCATAACCGTCTACTTAGTTATCCTACATGGTATGATTATGTGCCCATACATATTCTCACCCTCCATAGCGACCGGTATGTTCCTAGTTGTATGCCGGAGGGGACCATTGTGTAAGTCTATTGCATCTTTTGCATTCAAAAAACTATTAGTTTGTTACGTCTTTTTGCTATCTCTGCGAGCAGCCCTGCTTAGGTTGTACAGTCTGACAGCCGTTGGTAGGAAGGACCTACGAAACCTCTCGGTTGTGCACCTGGGATGATGTAGTCTGCTGCTAAATGAGCTCCTCAGTGCATTCAGTATGTCCTGCATAGGGTGGAACTCGGACTCCAGCAGAGATGACAGTTTAGCCGCTGTCCTTCTCTCTCCTATCTCCTCCATCGGATCAAGGCGCTGCCCCAGGACAGAGCTAGCTTTCTTAATCAGTTTGTTCAGTCTCTTCCTATCGGCTGCAGTAATGCCACTGCCCCAGCAGACCACTCCAAAAGTGATGGCTGATGCCACCACCGTGTCATAGAATGACTTCAGCAGCGCCCCTTGTACACCAAAAGACCTGAGTCTCCTCAGCAGGAACAGCCTGCGCTGTCCCTTCTTGTAGAGTGCATCAGTATTGTGTTATATGTTCACCAGTTTGGAATTTACAAGGTCTACACACATCATTCACCTTCTTCTTCAAGAATTATGTTTAAATTTTTTACATGATCAATAAAAGGTCTCCATATATTCTCAAACACAATTTCCTTTGATTTCAGTATATATGTTATTCTTTCTAATGGAAGGTTTGTTAACATCTGTCTTAACCACTGAGTCACATCTGGTCTATGAGTCTTTTTCCACAGTAGTGCAATACATTTTTTGGCATTAAGCAAACTGAGGTCTATGAATGTTCTTTCACTTTTATTAAAGTTATGCTTTTCTGGGTACAGACCCAACAAAAACAGTTTAGGATTCAAAATGATTTGTTTTGAGATTATTTTTTCAATTGTTACCCTCACCTCTTCCCAAAACATTCTTATTATTCTACATTCCCATACACAATGAAATAGGGTTCCTTTACTTTCCATGCATTTTGTGCATGTATCTGGTATATTTTTGTTATATCTATTTAACTCCTCCGGTGTAACATACATCCGCATTAACCATTTGAAATGTATCAATTTAAGACGTACATTTATTGATTTGGTTTGGGCTTCTGTACAAGCCAATTCCCATTGTTCCTCTGAAATTTCAATTTGCAGATCTTCTTTCCAGTAGTTTAATCTTTTCTGTGAATTTTCACTTGAGGATAGTGTCACTGAGTTATAAAACTCTGAAATAATACCCTTTCTTTTACTATCTTTCATCAACATTTTTTCCAAGGATGAATAAATAGGTCGAGTGAGAGCTTTATTTTGATTTGATCGAATAAAGTTTCTAAGTTGAAGATATTTTAAAAAAATGTGTTAATAATTTTTTTTTTTTTTTTTTTAATTGAAAATCAGCACAGCCATCTACCGGGAAATTTTAGAGCACTTCATGCTTCCCTCTACTGACGAGCTTTATGGAGATGCTGATTTCATTTTCCAGCAGGACTTGGCACCTGCCCACACTGCCAAAAATATTAAAACCTGGTTTAATGACCATGGTATCACTGAGCTTGATTGGCCAGCAAACAGCCCTGACCTAAACCTCATAGAGAATCTATGGAGGATTGTCAAGAGGAAGATGAGAGACACCAGAGCCAAGATTGCAGATGAGCTGAAGGTCACTATCAAAGCAACCTGGGTCTCCATAACACCTCAGCAGTGCCACAGGCTGATCACCTCCATGACACGCTGCACTAATGTAGTAATTCATGCAAAATGAGCCCCAAGCAAGCATTGAGTGTGTATTTATCTTTTGTTCATATGAAAGACAAAAAATAAAATAGAAAGATGTCTTTACCTTCTTTACATGTTTCAACTGCACTGCAGCCTTCGTCAGAAGAGTCAGCTGATTGCTGCCAGGTGACATTTATCAGCTGATTTTCGTAGGCGGGGCCAGCTCAGCAGATCCGTCAGATCCACCGAGCCGGCCCCGCCTCCTGCCGTCAGATGGTCTCTGGAGAATGTGGTCCCAGGTGTGGGAAAGCATAAAGGCTCCCTCATCTCGGTTCATGGTGTCTTTTCCCCGCTTCCTGATCTCTATGGCCTCCTTGATCCAGCGTTTGTGTCGGTGGATCCGACAGATCTGCTGAGCTGGCCCCGCCTACGAAAATCAGCTGATAAATGTCACCTGGCAGCAATCAGCTGACTCTTCTGACGAAGGCTGCAGTGCAGCTGAAACATGTAAAGAAAGTAAAGACATCTTTCTATTTTATTTTTTGTCTTTCATATGAACGAAAGATAAATAATTAAAAGAAGACAAAATGAACCTATTTGACGCATTGAGTGTGTACATGGACATACTTTTCAGTCAGCCAATATTGCTATTAAAAATCCATTTTTTAATGAATTATACTTAATCTTCTAATTTTTGAAAAACTGAATTTGGGGTTTTCATGAACTATAAACCATAACCATCAACATTAAAAGAAATAAACACTTGAAATATATCACTCTGTGTGTAATGAATCTATATAATATACAGTCGTGAAAAAATTAGGACACCCTGTATAAGCCTGTGGTTTTTTTTTTTTTTTTTTTACATATTTGGACATATGGATATTTAATATCAATGTTAAAAATACTGGGAGATTCATGTAAAACAACTAAACAATTAAAAATTAATTAAAGACTTTTTCAAATTTTCTGTAAAATGTAATTCTAAACAAATAGTGAAGAATAAATTAGGACACCCCCACATTCATCCCCACTTAAAATGGCTAAAATAAATGTTAAAAAAAATGCAAATTAAAAAAAACAAGGTTAGACAGATATGTTAACATTTCTTAATAAAGAACTGAATATTTAAAGGGGTGTTCAAATTTTTTTTCACATGACTGTATGAGTTTCATTGTTTTTAACTGAATTACTGAAATAAATCAACTTTTCGAGGACATTTTAATCTACTGAGATGCACCTGTACTACGTTGTCCTGTACAAACTATCCTTGCAGTCTTTGTGGGGATGGGGCGGGCAGTTTAACAGGGGATGGTTTGGGCTCCTTTTGCTGACTAGGCGAATGGCCTTTTTTAATTTTTTTGCAATGATTTAGTCATTTGAATGAAGTTTTAATTATTTATTGAAAGACAAGCTTTTTTCAGATTTTTGCAAAGATGTTAATTTTGAAGAGATAATCATTTTTCAATGGAAGCTGCCCATTTTTAATTTTTTTTTTTCATTGACCTTTAATTAAAGATGAAGACTGTGGTCTCTGCGGTAGTTGATAATTTGTAAAAATCTGTGGGGTATTAAATATGTCCATGAGTGTACAGTTATTAAAGGAAAATAAATACCAACTAAGTAACATATAAAGCTGACATATACTTTTTAACAAATCTCATTCCATGTGCCCTTTTTTTTCAATTAATTTGTGCCCCTGCCTCTCAAATGGTCTCTGCACAGCCACATCATGTGGGATGTCTATGACATCGTATGGTCTACATAGGACATCACCATTTCCTATGATCTATAGGCTATCATTATTATTATTATTATTATTATCAAGAGCTGGTCGACAACGCCGAGAGGACCAGTTGCTGGCTGGGAATGAAAAGGACAGATACCATCTGGGCTTCTAAGGCAAACAGCTAAACCGCGGGACACACACCCTGGCTTGATCAACCTGTGGTGGGCCTGCCTCAGTGGAGAGTGTCTTGTGATAAATGGCTGAAACACCTTGTGATGTTGAGGTACACAACTGATGATGTGTCCCAGCGGTGAAGCGTTATAGCAGCCATCTCTCAAGAACTCCCCATGGACTCAGAAATTGTGCAAACAGCAGGGACTGTAACAGCTAGTCCTTTCATCGAACCTTGATTTCTGGGGTGACCCAGAGACTGCTGCGAAAAGGCAGCTGACAATCAGGGAAAGACCTGATGACAGCCTGGAGAGACTGCTGACAGGAGGGAATAGACCGTGGCTGGTGTGGGTTAGCAGCTCATACCAGTAGGACCCATCGCTGATTAGCGTTCTTGGATACACCCATCATTGCTACAAAGTTCAAGGAGGACAATACACCCCCCATGGTCTGCGAAAGTGGGGACGCAAGATGACCCATCACAGATGGATCTTACGGTAATGGACCATGGAATGGAACTGACAATGAATACAACAACCAGCACCACAACTAATGAACCGTTAACATTGGCAAGACAAAGCTGCAGAGCTGCGTATGTGGCTGGTCAAAGCTAACAACGGAGAGGGGCCCTAAAATCCACCAGGGCAGAAAAAATACCTCGGCGAGCTCAGCAACAGGCCTCGCATTGACCAATACTTCTTAGGAAGTAGGCCAAGTCAGTCGAGTGAAGCCCAGAGGCAAGAGAACCCCCACAGTCCTCAGGGTATCAGCACCTCGGATGAGGCTCAGCTTCGCATGGACCCTCCTGCAGTCTCCAGCCCAGAGCCCAACTAGTCACAGACCCGGGCTTGATCAACCTGTGGTGGGTCTGCCTTGGCGGGGGGTGTTGCATCAGGGGATTCTGGCATCGGGGTGGCTTGTGGAGTCAGCAGCATCATGGGATTCCAGGATCAGAACATCAAACAGTCCCTCCAGGACTTCACAATGTTGCGATTCTACCAATTCCCGCGACTTCAGCAGGTCCTGCGAACTTTGTCCCATCACCGAAACTTTACCGCAATTTTGGCCAACTGTTGTCAACTTCCGCCAATTTCGCCAATCAAATTTGTCTCTCAGTAGCATGCAGATGTGTACGTCATCAGTCTGACCAATCAAATGTGGCGCTGCACCGCGCTCACTTCTGTGTTTACAGTGAGTATATACCAAACACATTAGCAAAAAACAGTGTGCGATTAACGTCCGCCTGCCTGAAAGCACCTCCGCCTCGGGAGGGTGTGCGCCCAGACACACCATAAAACCATACGTGAATCTAATATTACAGCAAGTGTTGTAATAGTTTATACGTCTTTGGAGGTAAAAGTCACTTCTACATCTTATCAATGAGTTTTAAAGTTGGGGACTCTCCGGTCTGGACATGAGCCAATGCGCGATTCAGGCAATCGCCAAGGAGAGCCCCGCAACTTACCGCAACAATAGAAGAAAATCCCACGAAATCCTGGAGGGACTGATCAAAGGATTCTGGCATTTGATAGTCTGTCTATGACATCATATAGGATGTCTGGGCCATGTGGGATGTCTATGACATTGTCTATAAAAGACTGAAGAACGTGGCGGTGGCAGTACTGACCCTCAGCCAAGATGTGTAGAGTGATGATATAGAGTGAAGTGATGATATACAGTGAAGTACGAGGAGACGAAGTAGAGTGAGAAGAAGAGTGATGTCTGAAGACAGAGTTGTGGTTCAATTGGACACAGCAATGATGATAGAAGGACTACAGCTCCTGACCAAATAGAGTGATGATACAGAGTGAAGTATGTGGCGGTAATGCACCTGTAAGCTGGTTGCCAACCGCCAATCAAATCTAAAAGAAGAATAAGTATTTTTAGTGCAAATAAATACAAACTGACCCTATGTGATAGAAGGACTCCAGCTCCTGACCAGATAGGGTGATGATATAGAGAGAAGTACGAGGAGATGAAGAGGAGTGATGTCTGAAGATAGAGTTGAGGTTCGACTGGACACAGCAATGATGATAGAAGGACTACAGCTCCTGACCAGATAGTGATGATACAGAGTGAGGTATGTGGCGGTAATGCACCTGTAAGCTGGTTGCCAACTGCCAATCAAATCTAAAAGAAGAAGAAGAATAGTACTTTTTTATTGCAAACTTTTTTTAAAAATTGTATTTATTGATTTTTTTGTTTTGCGTGCACACACACACACACACACACACACACACACACACACACACACACACACACACACACACACACACACACCAACAATCAAAACGTGAAGAACAGCTCAGCACAACATTGATCTACACAAAATTAGAGATTGAAACAAAAAAAGAGGCAAAAAAAGATATACTTCACAGCTAGAAACTCATACAAGTACACACATAAACCAGCACTTGTACACTTGTACAGAGAAACGTATCCACCATGGCACCACTAACAAGGTCCAGGAAAAAGAAGTCATATTTAATCCAAGTTAATGCTCCCAGGAATCAAAGCCACCGTAAGGTTAGAGAATTTGAGATATGGGGTCCATATTTTCATAAAATGTTTCTTTGTTGAGTGAAGTAAACATGTTAAATATTCCAAAGGGAAACACTCCATGATAATTTTATGCCAGTTTGTTTTAGTTGGTGCTTTGTCACATATCCATGACAAAAAAATATTCCTTCTTGTCGCATATGCAAGGATATTGTACAGTCTTGCAAAGCTTCCAAAAAGTAAGTCCTGGTTTGGGTGTCCCAGTTGCAAAGAGCGAGGATCCATGTCTATATTCACACCAAATATCTGACTCATGTCTTGTATAACGTCCAGCCAGTATGCTTGGATTTTAGGACAAGACCAGACACAATGAGTATAGGTACCAACTGAAATTTTACACTTCAGACACATGGGTGAAAGTTGGGGATTCATGTTGGATCTTTTACTGAGAGAGATTTGTAAGCGATGTAAGATTTTGTATTGCAATAGTCTTGCACGATTGCATATTGAGATCTTCTTGACACACTCCCAGATTGCATCCCATGAATCCTCACAAATATTTACACCAAGTTCACTTTGCCATTTCTGTTTAAGATCCTGCATAATTAACACACACAACACATCTGACTGACTTAAGGCACTATCACAACAGTGAGTTATAAATTTTTTGGTTGGGCCTAAAAGAAGTAACCGCTCAACTGCAGACACTGTGGCATTTACATTGAGTGTGGTCTTTCTAGTTATGAAATCTCGGCTCTGAAGGTATCTAAAAAAAATTCTGTCTAGAAAGACCAAATTTCTCCTGAAGCTGTTCAAATGATAACAGTGCACCATCAAAAAGGTCATAAATTTTCTTTAACCCTTTAACTGTCCGTATATTATAACCACTGTCCATCATACCAGGAACAAAGTCCGGATTGCCTTGAATGGGGATTAATAAAGTAGTTAAATCTGATCTTCCTTCAAGCTTTTGTGTCATAAACCAGGCCTTTAGAGTGTTGCAAATTATGGGGTTATTATCACAGAGATTTCTAATTGACTTTAAATTCTTAAAAAACAAAAGGCCCAACAGTGAACAGGAGGTCTGTGACTTTTCAAGACTTTTCAAGACCCAACCAAACAGAAGTAGGATCATCTTTAACCCATTCTGCTATAAACCTTAGTTGAGATGCTATTTGATACAATTTAATGTTAGGAACATCCAAACCTCCCATTGAACTTGGAAGTTGTAATTTTTACCATTTTTAACCTTGGCTTCCTTTTATTCCAGATAAAATCACTCAACCAACCACTGAGTAACTTCAAAACCTTATTAGTTATAAATATTGGAACCATCTGTAGGGGATACAATAACCAAGGCAGGATATTCATTTTGATGATAGACACTCTGCCGAGTAATGATAGGGGAAGTGAACACCACCTGTTTAAGTCCTTCTTTATAAGATAAGATGAGCCTTTATTAGTCCCACAATGGGGAAATTCCAGGATTGCAACAGCACAGGGATAGCAACACTCAGAGCAATAATTTAGAAGATAAGAAAATAAGAGCAGTGAATATACATATGTACACATAAATATATAAATATATATACACACAGTGCGGAGCATTGTAGCTAGATGGAATAAACAGCATAACCGTCTATTTAGTTACCCTACATGGTATGGTTCCAAGGTTGTCATAGCCAGGAGCAGCACTGGGGTTAAGCTCCCAGTTCTCATAAAATGCTCCTTATGGCGTGTGTCTCGAAAAGCCTCTGACAACTAAGTCCAACTCCTAGCCTGCCCGTGTGGTTTAGTCTCTAAGCCCGGCGGAACTGCTTTTACTAATAGGAGAAGGGGCGAGGGCGGATCTCTGGCGCCTTAAAACCAGATGCTTCGGGTAGATGGTGGCTCGTCAACCTGGGAAGGTAGCCCATCTAGGGGAAGGTAAACCCTGATTTCAAACCTCCGCTGCCTTGCGGCATACCCGGTCACGGGAAAGGCTTCGGGAGTCAACCCTGAGGAAAAATCCGGAGTCGGAGCCCCTAAGGCAGTTCTATGTTGTGCTCAACATCGTTCTGGCAGCTCCTGCAACAGCGCTGGTACCAAACTGTAGCAGCCCTGCTGTTCCTTTGGATTCATCAGTGACGTGGAGAGGGGGGACATGCTGCATGGGCAACATTTTGTCCTCCATATCTTCCTGCCCAGGCTTGAATCCTACCAACGCCAACGCTGGAAGGTAGAACACCGGATCACTGGAGAGGACACTCCAGCTTCGCCTTTGGCGTAGAAAAAGCACGGGGAATGACAGTTACTGGTTATAAGCCACCGCTCAATTGGCGTAGAGCGCGGCGCCAGGGGTTGTTCCCGACGGTGGGAGGGATCATCGGATCTCACTGGACAGCTACCGCCCGCCTCAAGCTGGGCAGCCCCCAGCCAATAAGGTGCTGTCCCGCCACAGCTTGCTTTCCTCATTGGGTGCATGGGGATGAGGAGAAGTCCGAACAGCAGGCTGAGAACATTCGCACCAGGCAAGACAATAAAACAAAAGAGACCAACTCTAAAACTGGGAACTTGGAACGTCCGCACTATGATGACAGGACTTGCTGCTAACCTCAAGGACATCAACGACACTAGGAAGACTGCCATCATCAATAATGAGCTGAAGAGACTGGGAGTGGATATCGTCACTCTCCAGGAAACACGGTTGGCTGACGCAGGCACACTGAGAGAGAAGGACTACACGTTCTACTGGCAGGGAAAGGGCAGCGACGAACACAGGGAACACGGAGTGGGCTTCGCAGTGAAGAACACCTTGCTGAAGATGGTGGAACTGGGCAGCACTGGCTGTGCACGACTCCTCACCCTCCGCCTGAACACCACTCAAGGCCCAGTCACCCTCGTCAGTGTGTATGCCCCAACACTGACAGCCACACCAGAGGCAAAAGACGAGTTCTACGAGAATCTCGCAACAACTGTCAGGACCATCCCCAACTCTGAACAACTCATTCTCCTTGGAGACTTCAATGCCAGAGTGGGTGCTGACCACGACTCCTGGCCCTCCTGTCTTGGACCTTTTGGCGTGGGCAGAATGAACGACAACGGACAGCGGCTGCTCGAGTTCTGCACATATCACGATCTGTGCATCACAAACTCGTTCTTCAAGACCAAGCCCCAACACAAGGTTTCCTGGCAACATCCACGCTCAAAGCACTGGCACCAGCTGGACTTGATCCTGACCAGGCGCACCTCACTGAAGAACGTGCTAATCACCCGTTCGTTCCAGAGTGCAGATTGCGACACAGACCATTCATTGGTGTGTTGCAAGGTCAAGCTGCAGCTGAAGAAATTCCATCGTGCTAGACAGCCTAGAAAGGCACGGATTGACACCAGCAAGATGGCTCAACCAGAACTTGTTGAGCAGTTTGCCTCCACCTTTGAGAAGGAACTTGGTGTACCACAAGAAGGAGAATCTGCAAAGCAGAAGTGGGAAGTGCTGCAAAACACCATCCACCGCACAGCCTTGGCTACCTTTGGGAGGAAGACCTCGAAGTCACAGGACTGGTTTGATGCCAAGTTGACCGAGATGACCCCCGTCATTGAAGCCAAGCGCTCAGCACTTGCTGAGTACAAGAAGTACCCAAACGAGAAGAATCTCCAGATTCTCAGGGCTGCGAGAAGCAAAGATCAGCAGACTGCTCGGCGCTGTGCCAACGAGTACTGGACTCAGCTCAGCCAAGACATTCAAACTGCTGCCATAACGGGGAACATCCGTGGTATGTACGATGGCATCAAGAAAGCACTTGGTCCGGCTCAGAGCAAGACGGCCCCCCTCAAATCCTCCACTGGGGTGATGATCACAGAAAAGAACAAGCAGATGGAGAGATGGGTGGAACACTACTCCGACCTCTACTCCAGAGAGAACACCGTGACACCGTCAGCCCTTGATGCCATCGACTGCCTGCCATCCATGGACGAACTTGACGCCGAGCCAACCATCGACGAACTCAGCAAGGCCATTGATAGCTTGGCCGCTGGCAAGGCACCCGGCAACGACGGCATACCCCCCGACCTGATCAAGCACTGCAAGACCGCCCTACTGCTGCCATTGCATGACGTCCTCTGCCAGTGTTGGAAGGAAGGTGCCATACCACAGGACATGAGGGACACCAAGATCATCACCCTCTACAAAAACAAAGGGGAGAGAAGCGACTGCAACAACTACAGGGGCATCTCCCTCCTCAGCGTTGTTGGCAAAGTCTACGCACGAGTTGTTCTCGTTCGTCTACAGAAGCTTGCCGAACGTGTCTACCCCGAGTCTCAGTGTGGCTTCCGCGCTGCGCGATCGACGGTAGACATGATATTCTCCATCCGCCAACTCCAGGAGAAATGCAGAGAACAGAACATGCCCCTGTACGTCGCCTTCATCGACCTCACCAAAGCGTTCAATTTGGTCAGCAGAGAGGGCCTTTTCAAGATCCTGCCAAAGATAGGATGCCCACCAAAGTTGCAAAGCCTCATCGAATCGTTTCACACCAACATGCAGGGGATAGTGCAGCACGATGGCAACGTCTCAGAGCCATTCAACATACGCAGCGGAGTGAAACAGGGCTGTGTACTTGCGCCAACCCTCTTTGGGATTTTCTTTGCTATGCTCCTGAGGCATGCCTTCAGCACAGCAACAGAGGGAATCTACCTGCACACAAGATCTGACAGCAGGCTTTTCAACCTCGCCCACCTGAAAGCCAGAACCAAAGTACGTGAGGCTCTAATCAGAGACATGCTGTTTGCAGACGACGCTGCAGTCGCAACCCACACACAGCAGGAGCTTCAGACCCTGATGGACCGCTTCTCCCAGGCATGCAAGGACTTCGGGCTTACCATCAACCTGAAGAAGACCAACGTCTTGGCGCAAGGCACGGAAGCACCACCAACCATCACCATCGACGACTACGAGATGGAGGTCGCGAATAAGTTCACGTACCTGGGGTCCACGATCAGCAACAACCTCTCCCTTGATACAGAGAGAGTACTTGAAACGCGGAAAAAAAATCAGAAGAGGTATGTAAGCACTGGAGGAATTTATCATGGTTTTAACCCGCTGGAAATGGGAGCAATAACGGAAGAGCTGCTTAGCTAAGAGATGTGGTTAGAATTCAAATGCAGCTGGCTTCATATGAAGGGAAAGGCAAGGGGGACTGATGAATTGCTGAGGATATATTTCACCAGACACTACAATATTAAGTTATGTTCCCAATTATGTACCTGGAAAGTTAAGATGACCGAAATTCACGAAGTCAATGACTTTAGTCTGTCAGCAGCCTTCAGACAAACTAAACGTGCCAGCATTTGGATTTCGAAATAAGGGAGGTTTTTCTTGGCGGTGAGGAGATTGCTAAAAAAAAAACTATAAATATATAGAAATATTATAACAGAATTAACGGCATCCTTGGTCATTTAAGTTGATTTAAATCATTAAATACAATTTTATTAATGTTTTTTCTTTGTAATGAGAGTTATTGTTTTGTTCTGACTGCAAAGTTATGGTCAAAAATATAAATTGTTATAAGAAAAAAGTAAAAAAAATACCACAGTCTGTTTCAAATTTATTAAAAAAAAACAAAACAAAACTAATTTTATTTTCCTCTCTCGCACGAGCAGGTGTGCCATTTTCCTTCTCCAGCGGCAGTGACAAAAAGCCACAGCTGAAAAAGCTAGCTCTAAACTGAGGTCCCTCAGCGGCTGCCTAGAGAGGTGCCTGATGAGAAAGCCTGAGCGCACAACTATAACTGCCTTAGCAGATCATTCTGTACATGAACACATATTGTGGTGAATTATGTCTTTAGAGTCCACTACAGTTCCCTATTATGTACCTGGCAGGTTAAGATGACCGAAATTCACGAAGTCAATGACTTTAATCTGTCAGCAGCCTTCAAACAAGCTAAACGTGTCAAAATTTAATTTCAAAATAAGGGAGGTTTTTCCTGCGGTTTGGGTGGTGAGGAGATTTCTAAAAAAAAAAAAAAAAAAAAAAACACGGCACGGTGGTGGAGTGGTTAGCACTGCGGCAGCACAGCAACTCACCCTTGGCTGGGGAATCCTGGGTTCGATCCCAGCCCCCGACCAACAGTGATCTGTGTGGAGTTTGCATCTTCTCCCCGTGTCTGCGTGGGTTTACTCTGGGATTTCTCCGGTTTCCTCCCATATGCCAAAAACATGCATGTTAGGTTAATTGGCATCAAACTGGGGATTCTAAATTGTCCTCAGGTATGACTGTGAGAGTGAATGGTTGTCTGTCTCTCTGTGTTGGCCCTGCGATGGACTGGCCATCTGTCCAGGGTGTACCCTGACTCTCGCCCAAAGATGCTGGGATAGGCTCCAGCCCCCCCACGACCCGAAAAGGATTAAGCGGAAGAAGATGAATGAATGAATGAATAATTTTATTTTAAAAAACAGACAAAAATAAGCCATAAAATAATTCACAAATTTATAATAAAGTTTCAAATGTACAAGAAAAGTCAATTTTACAAGAGGAAATTACAAATTTGAGGAAAATGGTTTCAAATTTAGATAAATTTACAGAGAAAAGTAGAAAACTATAAGAAAATTGTTATAAATTTTGGAGAAAAACCTCAAACCTTCAAGACTGAAGTCATTACTCAAATTTTAAGTGGGTGCTCTTTGTACCCTTCACTAGAAATTTTTGGTTGTCTCCTTTAATTTACATGGCACTTGAGATTTTCTAGCCTGTTTGTATACCACCACAGACAGAGAGAGAACCTGAATTAGACAGAGCTCAGAGAGGGCAAGATGAGACAGAAGAGAGGAGCCAAGGAGAGGAAAGTGTTCAGGCAGAGGGTCCAGCAGCGGTGAGAGCAGAGGAAGGAGAAAAGGATGACACCAGTAAAAAGTCCAAATACAGGACGTCTGGGTGGGACCCCAAATGGCCCAATATTCCAACATTCAAGCCTTGGCTGTGCAATATTTCAAACTGTAAGTTCCATACGCACGGCAGTGGCTCAGGAGGTAGAGCGGGTTGTCCAATAACCAGGGATGAGAATGCGGTTTGGGAAAAAAAGAGGAAACTAAGCCGGGGGTGTTGGGGGACGCAGGCCCTCAAGCTGGATCCAAGGCGGAGCCTTGGTGGGGGGCCCCCAGAAGCTAACGAAATCTGGCGTTTTAGAATGCTCAAATGTGGTCTTATATTTAAAGTTAGAAGTAAGTACAAATGCATTTATAGTTTACGTTTTTAATCTGCTGCTGCATCACGTGTAAATTTATGATATCTGAATGGTATGTTGATGTAATAATACTAAATTATATTTTACTACTATTTAATATGTTTAGAACTGACAGAATTACATTTACATAGTTCTAGAACAGACAAAATAATTTAACCAAGTAAAATAAATTATAAATATTCACAAAATTCCATCACCAAGTCCATCACCCATTTATTAAAATATACTGACATTCTGCAAACATTTTGATTTATTAATGTGTGCATTTGTTAGTGTTACTAGGAATATAAAAAAGTTGCATATTAGTATATTTTAATATTTGAAAGATAATCTAAGAAAGTAAAACCTAAAAGATGTTTAATATTTTTATGCAATGACCATAAAGAAATTATGTTTACTAATAAAAGCAAAGATATCTTAGGAAAGGCAACCCATCACCACCCATGACAAAAAAAACTTACACATGCATTATCAGAATCAGAAAATCAGAAATCAGAAAAGATTTATTGCCAAGTACATTTACAAGTAAATAACTGGTAAATATACGAGGGATTTGACTTGACACTGAGAACGACATAGGTGACATTTTCAGTGACGCGGCAGCGTCGTGACGCGCCTGTCAGCAGAATGGGAACAGGAAGCAATGGGGGAGAGAGGAGGTAAACACAATAGGAGAGAGAAAAAAGCATTGTTTATCAGAATACAGTTCAAATGATCAATATTATGATTACACGGAAAAAAACTCTCAATGCACGCACAATTAGCAAACAATAGAATCCACACAATGACACAAAGAAAAAAAAAATTACCATTATGTAACTCCTCCTAGTGAAACAAAAAATGATAAATTATATTCAAAATTCTTAGATTGCATTTCAAATTGTAAGAAAATATGTAATAACTTATCTATTAACAATCGATAATCAGCATTCAAATGCAATTAGGGTTTCAAAACAGGCGTGACATCACAACTTACACATGCTATTTCATAACAAATTCATTACGCGAAAATTCTCAAGTACATTACTTATAACGAGAAAAAAATCTTACCTCGGAATGTGTCTTCTGATCACTAACTGCTGTAATCGGGGCCGATTGCGATGAACTTTGATTGACTGGCATCTGAATTTGACCGTGTCCATCGATCGTTTTGTGAATGCAGCACGAGCGAGTAGTTCGATCTCTTGTAGGCACAATTTTGAGACGTTTCTGTTTTGAACAGTGTTCAACTAAGGCAACACAACCACGAGATCCATAACTCAAGAAATCGTTGCAATAAACACATTGGGCTTTCCCTGGTACTTCGCATTTCACTATGAAGTCAGCCATTTTTTCAACCACAACTTCAGTATTTTTACCGATCTTTACAGTCATTGACACAGTTTTTTCGAGCCATTCCCAACAAAACTTGTTCCTTATCCCTTTGTCGATCTCTAAAATTCTTGCTTTGTTGTCTTTCGTGAGTTTTAGGTTCACCATTTTCACGAAATCGGGAAAACTCGGTTGATTGAACTGTCCACCATTTGCATTTCGCTCCGCGTGTTGGATATGACAAAGGAAATTGCTTCAATAAGTATCAGCCAATTAGTGGCCTTGTTACATTACATTACTGATCTTGCTGGGTAGCGCGTTCTGCGTGGTGGATTTGAGCAGCCGATCGAAAATACGACTCGCCGCTCATAACATACCCCCCCCCCCAAAAAAATTTTCTCCTCGAATTTAGACGATTCACGAGAATGACCCCAGACATGATCAAATCCGAGGAATTCCGCGGATCCGCGGAGGATTCTCATCCCTGAATAACCGGATGGTTGGCGGTTCAAATCTCGCTCTCCCCAGATATCCTGCCATTATGTCCCTGGGCAAGACACTTTACCCACCTTGCCTCCAGTGTCCATAACACAGGGTATGAATGTGTATAAATGTTCAGTGGTGGCCGGAAAGGCCGTTGGCCCGGATTGGCAGCCACGTTTCCATCAGCCCGCCCCAGGGTAGCTGTGGCTACAGTAGTAGCTTGCCACTACCATTGTCTGTCTAGAGCGAATGAATAACGTATGTGTAAAAAGCATCTTTGCGTGTCTATGATAAAGCACTATAAAAATCTGATGTATTATTATTATGTGCAAAATAAAAAAAAAAGTAGTATAAAATTAGCATATTCATACATATGTGTCCCCCCCCTCCCCTTTAAGCCACAAGAAACACTGTATAGAGTGAAGTATGTGGCGGTAATGCGCCTGTAAGCTGGCTGCCAACCACCAATCAAATCTAAAAGAAGAAGAACGTACTGACCAATCAGATTCGAGTTGTATCTGTAACAAGATTTCTATGGGTACAGTTCCTTATCTATAGCCACTGCCTTACATTTACGAAAGGAAATCACTTTCTATTTAGATTCTGTTCATCCACGGCGTTTTAAGACTAAGTTTAAAAGCGTCTTGGTTTATCTGTGTTTTTTTCATGGTTATTACACTTCAGTTTTCGTCAACTGAAGTTCATTTCTGAAATGACTTGTCGACATGACAAACTCCCGCATGACCTTTCGCTTTACTCAGTGTAATATAAGGCAGATGAGAAGATTTTGCGTATAGGATAGAGGTGGAGTGAGGTTTAGGTAAACAGGTTAAACACACATTACACAATTAAAACCACGTTCTTCGACATGATGGGAAACAAAGTAGCTAGCAGTAAACTATATAGCAACTTCTGTCTTAATACGTTAAACCAAGACGAAATTGCCCCATACCCATGCTCCAAACGACTACCACACCTTCCGGTAAACTTTCACAGCCAGTTTATTTATTTTGCATTATACTTACGCTCTGATATGAAGCCGTATTTTTAAAGGAAAGTGTGATCCGAACTCACCAACTCTTTGAACGGTTCTTCTTCTCTTGGTTACTGGCGGATAGCAAACAACTGAAAGGTGCATACCGCCACCTAATGTACAAGTGTGTAACGTTATGTCTTCTTCTTCTGATATTTTATGGCGGTTGGCAAACAGCTTGTACGTGCATTACCGCCACTTTCTGGAATGGAGTGTGATTCAAAATGGCATTACCCTCCAAAATCCTAGAAATTAGTCCTGTTGCCCTAATAAACCTAAAAACTGCCCTATAGACCGCATCCCCTGAACTTCTCTGCAAAATCTCTTTCATACTGAGTTGGGTTTTGTTCCTGTATAGACTGTCCACCAATGCTAACCGTGCAAATTCATACTTTGGGCAGTGCATAAATGTGTGTTCAACTGTTTCATCGTTTCCACAATAATCACATTTCCCATTTGGGTGTTTTTTTCATTATAGCTAATGTACTATTCAGCCCTGTGTGACCTTGTGGGACACATATATGCACATATGTATATCATTGCATGATTCATACGTATACCACCTTAGGCTTCACATCTGAGACGGAACAAAGGACTGAGCCGCTCTGGAGATAACACGAAGGATGTGAAAGTTTAGTCTTTGGCATGCAAAGAGACAGCCGTGGGGGATTTCGCCCAGCGGCCAGAGACTGGAGGTGGGGGGTGTTAAGATCAGGAGGAAGTTACATTGTTACTGGGGATTAAGTACCATGTGACTGTGTGTTTTGATGTCCTGGGTAGAAAAGGGACAGATGTTGGGGGATTCGTCCTCTCTCTGTTTTTGGATGATGTTGGAGAATGTGAATAAATCTGACTTGTAAAATAAACTCAGCCTCGTCCTTCCACATTCTCTACACTGGTGACCCTAAGACGTATCATGAGCAGAAGTTATTCCCCCGAGCCGAACTCGTCAGGAACCAGCCAGGCGAACGCAGCCACAGTCAAGCTACCAGACTTCTGGCAAGACAACCCGTGCTCCTGGTTCCACTTGGTTGAAGCACAGTTCGCCCTCCGGGGGATAACGGCAGGTGACACAAGATTCTACCACGTTATTGCCAAGCTCGACAACCGCACGGCCCGACATGTGCGGAGCCTTTTGGAGCGCCCACCGGCCGACGACAAATACGGCGGGTTGAAGGCTGCGCTCATCCAGCGTTTCACTCCCTCAGTCCAGGATAGAGCGGAGAGGCCCCTGGCTCTGAACGACTTGGGAGACAGCACGCCCGTTGACCTGATGGAGGACATGCTGAGGCTGAGGGGCTCAGACGGCGACGATTTCCTCTTCACCCACATTTTCCTGAGAACCTTACCGTCGGCCACGAGAGCGACCCTGGCCGGTTCACCGTTGTTGGCCCAGCGGGACTTCCGCGCGCTGGCCCAGGAGGCACTACGGATTCTCAACGCCAGCAGACAGCGCGTGGCCACCGCAGCAGCGACGGAGCTCGGCGCGACGGCCCGAGACGGCAGGGGGCCAGAGGCGGCAGTAGCAGACCCACCGACAACGGCAGCGGTGAGGGCCAGGGATCACGGAGGAGACGACCTCTGTTTCTACCATCGCCGCTTTGCAGAGAGGGCACGCAAATGTATACCACCGTGCCAGTTCAAGAGCTCGGGAAACGCCAAGCTCGGGGGTCGGTAGCAGCCGCGGCCCTCGGGGAAGAGAACAAGATGCTCTACTTGACGGACGCGCGTTCGGGGAGGCAATTCCTCGTGGACACAGGCTCCCAAGTGAGTTTCGTCATGCCTACATATGCTGACCGACTGGCGGGTCCCGGAGGTCATGGAGCGTCAGCAGCGAACGGCTCGAGGATTAAGACCTTTGGTGAGAAGACTCTGCTTCTGTCCCTGCACGGCCGTACATTTGAGTGGACTTTTGTTATAGCTGCAGTGAGCTTCAATATGTTAGGCGCTGATTTTCTGTGCTCACATGGTTTGTTGGTTGATCTTGCTAATAGACGCCTGGTTAATGCACTTTCTTTTTATTCTATTCCCTGTGCAGCCCGAGTGACCCCACCCACAGCACAAGCCAACATCGCAACGGCAGGTGGTAAGTTCCACACACTGCTCACTCAGTTCCCAGCACTCACGGTTCCCACATTTTCAGCAGCTGTCGCTAAACACGGAGTGGAACATTTTATTACTACCACCGGACCGCCCGTTTTTGCAAAAGCTCGGCGCTTGGATGCAGCTAAACTGTCCATAGCGCGCGAGGAGTTCGCCAACCTGGAAAAGTTGGGCATCATCAGGCGTTCGAAATGCCCATGGGCTTCCCCACTTCACATGGTCCCTAAAGCTGACGGCTCGTGGCGTCCTTGCGGAGATTTCCGCAGGTTGAACAACGCTACAGCACACGACCGCTACCCAATCCCGCATATCCAAGATTTTTCCGTTCATTTGGCGGGGGCGCGCATTTTTTCTAAGATAGACTTGGTCCGCGGGTACCATCAAGTCCCAGTACGCGCTGAGGACATACCCAAAACAGCGGTAATAACTCCGTTTGGCCTTTTCGAGTTTTTGTGCATGCCGTTTGGGCTTAAAGGCGCTGCGCAGACGTTCCAACGCATGATGGACGCGATGTTGCGCGATCTCCCCTTCGTGTTCGTCTACCTGGATGACATCTTGGTAGCCAGCGCGTCCGAAGACGAACACGAAAACGACCTCATGGCAGTTTTCCGGAGGTTGGGCGAGCACGGGTTAATAATCAACCCAGCGAAGTGTCAGTTCGGGGTGACGCAAATTGATTATTACAATTACAAATTTTCCCCAGCCACAAACGGTCAAAGCGTTACAAGAGTTTTTGGGAATGGTAAATTTTTATAACCGCTTCCTCCCCCGTGCAGCGCAGCTCATGCAACCACTGTATGCCGCGCTAAAAAAACAAAAACCCACAAGGAAAATCGAATGGTCTCCTGAGCGAGAGCGGGCATTCACGGAGGTCAAAACAGCCCTGGCAAACACTGCGTTATTAGCGCATCCAGTCCCAACGGCCTGCATAGTGCTCACTACTGACGCGTCAGATGTGGCCATAGGGGCAGTCGTGGAGCAGCATGTAGCCGGGGTTTGGCAGCCGCTCGCCTTTTTCAGCAGGACGTTGCGCGATAGTGAGCGAAAATACAGCGCATTTGACAGGGAGTTGTTAGCTCTCCACTTGGCCATTCGCCACTTCCAGTTCTGGCTGGAAGGATGCCGTTTCACTGCGTTCGTTGACCACAAGCCGCTGACTTTCGCGATGGCCAAGGTTTCAGAACCGTGGTCGGGCCGGCAGCAGAGGCAGCTGGCTGCAATCTTCAGAGTTTACTACTGATATTCAACACGTAGCGGGTAAACTTAATGTAGTGGCAGAGTGTCTCTCGCGCGCCATAGCAGCCCCAGTCCACGTAGGGATAGATTATGCAACCATGGCCGCGGAGCAGGCTAGCGACGCGGAAGTGCGCGCTGCCACAGTCCGCGTAGGGATAGATTATGCAGCCATGGCCGCGGGTCAGGGAGCGGCGCGGACGTGCGCGCGCTCCAGTCTGGACCAACAGGGTTAAGGCTGGAGAACAGGGTGCTGCAAGATGGCATGCCCCCCCTAATCTGCGATGTCTCCACGGGACGACCGCGCCCGGTGGTACCGACCGCGTGGCGCCGCCGCGTTTTTGACTCGATTCATTCTCTGGCGCACCCCGGGGTGTGCGCTTCGGTCAAAATGGTAGGAGAGAAATTTGTATGGCCGAGCCTGCACAAGCAAGTTAGAGAGTGGGCAGCAGCCTGCATGGCTTGCCAACGAGCCAAGGTTCACAAGCACACGAGAGCTCCCTTGGAGCCGTTTCACATCCCGGCTAAGAGGTTCGACCACGTTCACGTGGACCTCGTAGGCCCCCTTCCGCCGTCGCAGGGGTGCACACACCTTCTGACAATGGTAGACTGCACCACGCGCTGGCCAGAAGTGGTCCCACTGTCATCAACCACAACCGAGGAGGTGGCGCGCATGTTTTTAACGGCATGGGTAGCGCGCTTTGGAGTTCCGTTGGACATTACGTCCGACAGAGGTCCTCAATTTGTTTCCGAGCTTTGGTCAGCGATGGCCCGCAGCCTGGGGGTAACGATCCACCGCACTACCGCGTACAACCCGCAGGCTAATGGGTTATGTGAACGTTTCCATAGGTCATTGAAGGCAGCCCTCAGAGCGTCGCTTACGGATGCAAATTGGGTGGACAGACTACCATGGGTTTTATTGGGGTTGCGTTCTGCACCTAAAGAGGATTTAGAAGCCTCCCCGGCTGAGTTAGTTTTTGCGCAGCCACTCCGGCTGCCCGGGGAATTTCTCCCGGATAATCCTGCGCCAGAATGTTTCCCGGCTCAGCGGTTGCAGAGTGACGCGGAAGCGGGCATGTTTCCCGGCCCCGTTCACCACAGTTTTCCGCGCGTTTTTGTGCCTAAGGCTCTAAAAAATGCGGAGTTTGTTTTTGTCAGACACGATGCGCATCGCCCTCCGTTGCGACCACCTTATGATGGACCATTTAGAGTGCTGGAAACAGGGGATTGTGGAGAATGGGGAAAGATGAGGCTGAGTTTATTTCTCAAGTCAGATTTATTCACATTCTCCAACATCATCCAACACAGAAAGAGAAAAGAGAATGAATCTTCCAACATCTGTCCCTTTTATACCCGGGACATCAAACATACAGTCACATGGTACTTAATCCCAGTCACAATGTAACTTCCCCCCAATCTTAACACACTCCACCTCTCAGTCACTGGCCGCTGGGCGAAATCCCCCAAGGCTGTCTCTTTGCATGCCAAAGACTAAACTTCACACCCTCGTGTTATCTCCAGAGCGGCTCAGTCCTTTGTTCCATCTCAGATGTGAAGCCTAAGGTGGTATACGTATGAATCATGCAGTCATATACATATGTGCATATATCAGAATCAGAATCAGCTTTATTGGCCAAGTATGCACAACACATACAAGGAATTTGACTTTGGCTAAAAACTTGCTCTCGTTGTTCAGGTGGAGGATTTAAATAAGATTTAAATAAGGATTCAATGACAACAGAGTATGTACAGTAAATTACAGTCTGTCCACGTTTCTATAAAAGGATGCAAATATATACAGGAATATATGCAGTTATTTACTCAGACTATCCACACTTTGCAGAAATATATGAAAAAAATATACAGTCATACAGTATTTCAATGTGAACTCAGATTCAGTGATATAATGTGAATGAAGTAAAAAGCAGTGTGAGAGTTATGTGCAATGTAATAATGGATGAAAAGTCATGAGTACAGCAACAGGTAGGACTAGGTGAATGTTAGGAGTTCATCAGAGTGATGGCTTGAGGAAAGAAACTGTTCCTGTGACGGGTGGTTTTGACCTTCAGGGATCTGTAACGACGACCAGAAGATAGAAGTTCAAACAGTTTGTGGCCGGGGTGTGACGGGTCAGCACAGATGTTTCCCGCCCGTTTCCTGGTTATGGACCGATATAAGTTCTCAATGGAGGGTAGGTTGGTACCAATGATCCTCTCCGCAGACTTAATGATCCGCTGCAGCCTGGTCTTGTCCTGTTTAGTGGCAGATCCAAACCAAACAGTGATGGAAAAGCAGAGGACAGATTGGATGATGGCGGTGTAGAAGACAACCAGCAGCTCCTGAGGCAAATCAAACTTCTTGAGCTGACGCAGAAAAAACAACCTCTGCTGGGCCTTTTTCCGGACAGATATATGTGCCCCACATGACCCCCCGCCCAAACGTCTAAGATGGAACAACCGTAATAACAGTCTGCAAGTCATGGTAAAATTATTACACATCAGTCCACATGTCGCTTGGGCCTCAGTCGCCTCCCATATCTGCTGTAAGCGGGCTTTACCACTCTCGCGGTGCCCTCCTGCTGGGGAGCTGCTGCCTGAGGATTAGAACTGTTAGTCAATCCCTGTGGGTGTCCTGATGAATGCTCCTTAGGGGGTCTGCCGCGCCGAGGAGCGGTAGCCAACAGCACATTTTCGTCGGCCAACACAAAGGCAGGTTTGAGTCTGTTTATGCCAATCTGTTCTTCCCTGCCCCCCAAATCGAGCAAAAAATGCTTATCCCCTGTTTCCAGCACTCTAAAAGGTCCATCATAAGGTGGCCGCAACGGGGGGCGATGTGCATTGTGTCTGACAAAAACAAACTCCGCATTTTTTAAAGCCTTAGGCACAAAAACGCGTGGAAAACTGTGATGAACGGGGCCAGGAAGCGTGCTCGATCCCGTGTCGCTCTGTAACCGCTGAGCAGGGGGGCACTCTGGCGCAGGATTATCTGGGAGAAATTCCCCGGGCAGCCGGAGGGGCTGTGCAAAAACTAACTCAGCTGGGGAGGCTTTTAAATCCTCTTTAGGTGCAGAACGCAACCCCAATAAAACCCATGATAGCCTGTCCACCCAATTTGCATCTGTAAGCGACGCTCTGAGGGCTGCTTTCAATGACCTATGGAAACGTTTGCATAAACCATTAGCCTGCGGGTTGTACGCGGTAGTGCGGTGGATCGTTACCCCCAGGCTGCGGGCCATCGCTGACCAAAGCTCGGAAACAAATTGAGGACCTCTGTCGGACGTAGTGTCCGACGGAACTCCAAAACGCGCTACCCATGTCGTTAAAAACGTGCGCGCTACCTCCTCAGCTGTGGTTGATGCCAGTGGGACCACTTCCGGCCAACAAGTGGTGCGGTTCACCATTGTCAAAAGGTGTGCGCACCCCTGTGACGGCGGGAGGGGGCCTACGAGGTCGACATGCACATGATCGAACCTCTTAGCCGGGACGTGAAAAGGCTCCAAGGGAGCTCTAGTGTGTTTGTGTATTTTGGCTCGTTGAAAACCTACGCAGGCTGCTGCCCACTCTTTAACTTGCTTGCGCAGGCTCGGCCATACAAATTTCTCTCCTACCATTTTGACCGATGCGCGCACCCCCGGGTGCGCCAGAGAATGAATCAAGTCAAAAACGCGGCGGTGCCACGCGGTCGGTACCACCGGGCGTGGTCGACCCGTGGAGACATCGCAGATTAGGGGGGGCATGCCATCTTGTAACACCCTGTTCTCCAGCCTTAACACTGTTGGTCCAGACTGGAGCGCGCGCACGTCTGCATCACTAACCTGATCCGCGGCCATGGCTGCATAATCTATCCCTGTGCGGACTGCGGCGGCGCGCACTTCCGCGTCGCTAGCCTGCTCCGCGGCCATGGTTGCGCAATCTACCCCTACGCAGACTGGGGCCGCTACAGCGCGCGAGAGACAGTCTGCCACCACGTTAAGTTTACCCGCTACGTGCTGAATATCGGTAGTAAACTCTGAGATTGCAGCCAGCTGCCTCTGCTGCCGGTCCGACCACGGTTCTGAAACCTTGGCCATCGCGAAAGTAAGCAGCTTGTGGTCAACAAACGTGGTGAAACGGCGTCCCTCCAGCCAGAACTGGAAGTGGCGAATGGCTAAGTGGAGAGCTAACAACTCCCTGTCAAATGCGCTGTATTTTCGCTCGCTATCGCGCAACGTCCTGCTGAAAAAGGCGAGCGGCTGCCAAACCCCGGCGACCTGCTGCTCTACGACCGCTCCTATGGCCACATCTGACGCATCAGTAGTGAGCGCTATGCGGGCCGTGGGGTCTGGATGTGCTAACAACGCAGCGTTTGCCAGGGCTGTTTTGACCTCCGCGAATGCGCGCTCCCGCTCAGGAGACCATTCGATGTTGCTTGTGGGTTTTTGTTTTTTTAGCGCGGCATACAATGGTTGCATGAGCTGCGCTGCGCGGGGGAGGAAGCGGTTATAAAAATTTACCATTCCCAAAAACTCTTGTAACGCTTTGACCGTTTGTGGCTGGGGAAAATTTGTAATTGCGCGCACTTTGTCAGGCAGAGGGACGGCTCCTTCTGGAGAGACGCGATGCCCCAAAAAATCAATCTGCATCACCCCAAACTGACACTTCGCTGGGTTGATTATTAACCCGTGCTCCCCCAACCTCCGGAAAACTGCCGTGAGGTGATTTTTGTGTTCGTCTTCGGACGCGCTGGCTACCAAGATGTCGTCCAGGTAGACGAACACGAAAGGGAGATCACGCAACACCGTGTCCATCATGCGCTGGAACGTCTGCGCAGCGCCTTTAAGCCCAAACTGTGATGTATGGGAGTTGTATGAGTTGTATGAGTTGCATTTGCATATGCCACCCCATTGGTGGGCGCTGTATCCTGTGGCATCGCCAATAGTATAAGAGTGTGCTCATTGAACTGAACTAAAACGTGTATGTGTGCGTATGCCTGAGTAAACGAGCAAGCTAATGACCTGCGAAAACCTGTGTGTGTCTTTGTGTTTGTTCCTCCGAGTGGTAATCTAAAGTAGAAACCCACGGACATAACATCATTGGCGACGAAGATAACTTTAGGTTTCCAAGTCTCGCCGCGGTATTGACTGCGAGTGACGGAGGAAGAGGAACGTTTGTCCTGGTGGGAGTTTGGCTGGGTGTGGCACGCCAGGTGACAATGCGCCAGATGACAGGACGCCAGGTGACAGGACGCCGGGTGACAGGACGCCGGGTGACAGGACGCCGGGTGACAGGACGCCGGGTGATAGGACGCCAGGTGACAGGACGCCAGGTGGCAAGATTGCTAAATGCTAGCTAACTGCACGCCATGGCTGGATTTATTGGACACATTAACCCATTCGACGAGTCGGTGGAGCAGTGGACAACCTATGTTGAGAGGTTTGAGCATTTTGTAACGGCAAATGGTATTGCAGAGGAGAAAAAGCTTGCTGTTTTCTTAAGTGTAGTTGGTGCGTCAACATATGGACTTTTACGTAGTCTCGTAGCTCCAGATAAGCCAGGGGCTAAGACATATGCTCAACTCACGGAAGTTTTGAAAGACCATTTTTCCCCAAAGCCAATTGTGATTGCTGAAAGATTTCGCTTTCATAAACGGAACCAACAAGAGGGAGAAACTGTGACGCAATACATAGCAGTCATTAAAAAACTTTCTGAACACTGCGAGTTTGGTATGCACCTGCAGGATGCATTGAGGGATGTTGTGTTGGGTTCTTTTATAAATAAAGACTGCTGCTTTGGGTGAACACGGAGCCTCCTTTATTAACTGGCTGCAACAACATTAACACACGAACTCCGCCATATTAATCTCCATCATGCTGTACCCCTGACAACATCCGGTCTGTGTCGCCCCCTAGTGGCTCCACATATGTAATCCTTAGATTACACCACATCCCCCTTACTGAAGCCAAGTTGACCCCTTTTAGCTGAAAACACAAAATATAACATTTCTTTTTTTTTTTTTTCTCTTCAACACTGTTTTCACAAATATTAACATGCAACTCTACAGATCCAGTCTCTTTGGTTTTATCACTTCTCTACCAGACCTGGTTCTAACAACACCTGGTGTTTCCTGTGCATTGGGCTCAGAAGCAGTTTCTGTAGGAGTGTCTTTTCCATTTGACTGGGTCCGTTGTGGTTCCATCTCAGTCTCTGGTATCGACATAGGCACAAGATGAGTGCGATTCCTCCTGATTGTCCCTTGTGATCCCACTTCTGACACCATGTTGTGTTGGGTTCTTTTATAAATAAAGACTGCTGCTTTGGGTGAACACGGAGCCTCCTTTATTAACTGGCTGCAACAACATTAACACACAAACTCCGCCATATTAATCTCCATCATGCTGTACCCCTGACAACATCCGGTCTGTGTCGCCCCCTAGTGGCTCCACATATGTAATCCTTAGATTACACCACAAGGGATAGGCTCGTTTGTGGATTGAATATAGAAGCTATCCAGAAAAAATTGCTGACGAAGGAGAAGCTTACTTTTTCCAAAGCAATGGAACTAGCCGTGTCAATGGAGACAGTAGCTCGCGAGACACATCAGCTGAGCAATGTGCTGAAAGTGCATGTACTGTCACCACATGATAAACAATACACGAAATGTTCGCGCTGTGGAAAAATGAACCACAAAGAGAGTGATTGTTTTTATAAGGAGCAAAAATGCCATAAATGTGGTAAGAGAGGACATATCTCGAAAATGTGCAGGAACAAAGAGACTGTAAATAAGGAGAAACCAGTGGAGTATAAAGCTAAAAAGAAAAAAGGGTGCACCAACTGGATGTAAAAGAAATATCTAGTGATGGTAGCACTACAGACACTGAAGTGAGCCTGCATATGGTGTCTCAGCAGAGTAATTTGTCATACATGAGTGTTAAACCAAAAATTGAAGGTAAAAGGATTATTATGGAATTAGATACCGGTGCTGTCGTTTCTCTGATTTAAAAAAAACTGTATGATGCACACTTTAAGGACTTGCCCTTGCGCCAAACCCATATAATGCTGAAAACATACCCGGGCGAGGTGATTCTAGCAGAGGGTGTCATCACCGTTTCAGTGAGGATGAACAAGCAGAGGGCTAGACTACCACTGTATGTGGTTTGGGGAAGTTCATCCCCACTTTTTGGTCGGGAGTGGCTGCGGAGGATTCGACTTGACTGGCGAGAAATAAAGACGGTCCGGGAGGAGACGCTAGAGCGCGTGCTACAAAGACATGCAGAGGTCTTTAAAAAAGAATTAGGCACTCTGAAAGGCATGGAAGTAGCCATAGCGCTGAAGCCGGATCATGTGCCACGGTTCTGTCAAGCGAGAGTCGTTCCCTATGCCCTTAGGCCAAAAGTGGAGGCTGAAATTGACCGATTGTGTGAGCAGGGCATTATATCCCCTGTCAAATTCAGTGAATGGGCAACACCCATTGTGCCCGTTGTGAAAAAGAACGGCGATGTTAGGATATGTGGGGATTTTAAAGTCACAGTTAATCCTGCCCTGTGTGTGGAGAAATACCCAATTCCACGCATTGAAGATCTATTCGCATCACTTTTGGGGGGGCAGCATTTTAGTAAACTGGACTTATCTCATGCCTATTTGCAAATGGTGATAGAAGGAAATTCCAGGAAATATCTTACAATAACCACATCCAAGGGTCTGTTTTGTTACAACAGGCTGGCATTTGGAATTACCTCAGTACCAGCGATGTTCCAGCGTGCCATGGACCAAGTCCTCCAGGGTCTGCCGAACGTTCACTGTTACCTGGACGATATATTGGTCAGTGGACAGGATCGTGTGCAGCATCTGAAAAATCTGGATGCAGTCCTAGGGCGCTTGGAAGAATTCGGTTTGCGAGTACGGAAGGAAAAATGTGAATTTTTCAAGGATTCACTGGAATATCTGGGTCACGTCATTGATGCCCAGGGTCTACACAAGGCACCAGAGAAAGTCAGGGCAATTGTGGAGGCTCCTGCACCTACAGACGTGAGTCAGTTACGTTCTTTCTTGGGGCTAATTAATTATTACAGCAGATTTATCCCCAACTTGTCAGCTATTCTAAGCCCACTGAATACGCTGCTGTGCAAAGGAAAACAATGGCAATGGACATCTGAATGTGCTGCATCTTTCAAAGAGGCAAAAGAGCAGTTACTCTCTCAAAGCGTGTTAACCCATTATGATCCACAACTTCCCATTCGGCTGGCGTGTGATGCATCACCTTATGGTGTAGGTAGTGTCATCTCACATATTCTCCCGAATCGACAAGAGAGGCCCATAGCTTTTGCATCAAGGACTCTGAATAAGGCAGAACACAATTATGCCCACATTGAGCGCGAAGCTCTTGGCATTATATTTGGAGTTCGTAAACTCCATCATTATCTGTATGGCAGGCAGTTTACACTCCTTACAGATCATCACCCATTGACCACTATTCTGAGTCCGTGCAAAGCCACACCATCTATGGCTGCTGCTAGAATGCAGCGGTGGGCTCTCCTGTTAGCTGCCCATAATTACACCATACAGTACCGAGAGGCAGCTCGTCATGGAAATGCGGATGGGCTTTCACGCCTTCCATTACCAACATCATCAAGAGAGAGAATCAGTACTGTGGACAGTTTTCACATTAAACACCTAGAAGCCTTACCTGTGAACTGTCGAGAAATCTGCCGAGAGAGCAGGGGTGATTCTGTCCTTGCTCAAGTTCTGGAGATGGTCTCCACAGGTCGCTTTCCGAGGGTCCAGGATATGGCCAGCACATTGGTGCCATTCATCAGCCGGAGGGATGAGTTGATACTCCAGCAAGGTTGCCTTATGTGGGGTGTGTGCGTCGTCATTCCCTCAAAATTGAGATCACGACTGCTGTCAGAACTGCATACTGGACACCCAGGTGTTGTCAAAATGAAAGCTGTCGCCCGCAGTTACATGTGGTGGCCCGGAATTGACGCTCAAGTTGAACAGGTCTCAAAAACATGCCAGTCCTGTCAATTTACACAGAAAGCACCGGGACCAGCACCACTCCACCCATGGACTTGGCCTGGATCCCCGTGGCAGAGAATTCATGTCGACTTTGCTGGGCCGTTCCAAGGCCAAATGTTTATGGTGGTTGTAGACGCCTATTCAAAATGGCCTGAGGTACACCTTATGAGTTCCACTACAACGGCTAATACCATCCAGGTGCTCCGAGGGTTATTTAGTCGCTATGGGCTCCCTGAGGTGTTAGTGAGCGATAATGGTCCTCAGTTTACCTCACACGAGTTTGACACTTTTATGAAAGGCAATGGAGTAAAGCACATTCGCTCTGCACCATTTTATCCATCAACAAATGGTCTTGCAGAACGTTTTGTACAGACATTCAAGCAGTCACTGAAGCGTTCCACTGGAACTACTTCCATACAACACCGACTGGACGCCTTTCTACTCACGTACCGTAATACTCCACACTCTACAACGAAGGAGTCCCCGTCTATGCTTTTCATGCATCGCAAGTTGCGATCTCGATTGGACCTGCTGAAGCCTAGCGTGATGTCAGAGGTAGAGAAAGCACAAGAGGCACAGTGTGCATATCGAGGAATGCATACAAAAGCCAGAACGTTCAAGGTGGGAGATCCAGTTCTTGTTCGGAATTACGGGAGAGGAGAGAAGAAGTGGATACCAGGGGTTGTTTTGTCACGCCGCGCCATTCATCAGCGGCGCCACCTGCTCACACACCTGATCCTCATCAGCGGCGAGGGATAAAAGCCGCCTCGCCCGGAGGCTCGGCCTGAAGCCGTCAGACTTCGTTCCCTCACCGTCGTGAGCATTCCTTTCTTCAGCATCACTATTCTGGGTAAGAACCCTTACCTCCTTTTCCAGTCTGCTCCCCTGTGCACAGGTGGATTCCCCGGCGGCGGACATCTCCGTTCCATCGCCCATCCTTCGCTGCTACACGGAGCTCTCCAGGTGGCTGTCTCCCGGGCTACGTTCCCCTTGCTGTGCCAGCTATCCTGACAACTCAAGTAAGATCTTCTCTTGCCATAATTCTTCCTGTGTTGGTGTATGCCCGTCACCCTCTCCCTGTGCTCTCTCCATAGGGTTGCTCGGCCGAACGGTCATCTGCCTCTGTGCCTGAAGCAGACGCCACCACCAACACATCTGCATCCCGCAGACACACACTCATACATTCCTGCTGTTAATAAACTCTTTGAACTACTCTAAGCCTGTGTGTGCGCGTCTCCTGAGCCGTGCGTTATGTCATGTTTCAGCTGAGACTGGCCCTGTATCCTACACCGTCGACATCGGCGCATCGCAGCTCTGGAGGCGACACGCGGACCAGATGCTGGCCAGGGTTGTTGAATTGGATACCTCTACAGACGACGGCGGAGCTGCATCGTCGTGCATCTCAGCAGACCTGCCTGTACTGGAAAAGACTGTTCCAGAACCAGCTACTCCGGTTCCTGTGAGTGACCCCTCACCATTACCCCAGGTAACCTTAGAGGGAAACACCACATCACCTCCAGAGACTGGTAAGAGATATCCTTCTCGTATTACTAGACCACCAGAGCGTTATGTTCCATAAACTTTGTTTAAGATACTTTTAAGAGACATATATTGGACATTTTTGAATAAGAGACCTTTTTTATGTGTTAGATGAGAGAGTCACGTCTCACCAAAAGGGCAGAATAAACCCTTGACTGACTCAGGGGTTTGGGATCGTCTATTCCCAGCCTCAAGGCTAGTGTGTGTTTTTAAAATAATAAAAGTTGTTTGCTTTGTGTATCTTGGGGGTGGGTACAACATTTAGTGGGGAGGAGATGTGATGTATGGGAGTTGTATGAGTTGCATTTGCATATGCCACCCCATTGGTGGGCGCTGTATCCTGTGGCATCGCCAATAGTATAAGAGTGTGCTCATTGAACTGAACTAAAACGTGTATGTGTGCGTATGCCTGAGTAAACGAACAAGCTAATGACCTGCAGCCGTGTGTGTCTTTGTGTTTGTTCCTCTGAGTGGTAATCTAAAGTAGAAACCCACGGACATAACACAAACGGCATGCACAAAAACTCGAAAAGGCCAAATGGGGTTATTACCGCCGTTTTGGGGATGTCCTCAGCGCGTACTGGGACTTGATGGTACCCGCGGACCAAGTCTATTTTAGAAAAAATGCGCGCCTCCACCAAATGAACAGAAAAATCTTGGATATGCAGGATTGGGTGGCGGTCGTGTGCTGTAGCGCTGTTCAGCCTGCGGAAATCTCCGCAAGGACGCCATGAGCCGTCGGCTTTAGGGACCATGTGAAGCGGGGAAGCCCATGGGCTCTTCGAACGTCTGATGATGCCCAACTTTTCAAGGCTGGCGAACTCCTCACGCGCTATGGACAGTTTAGCTGCATCCAAGCGCCGAGCTTTTGCATAAACGGGCGGTCCGGTGGTAGTAATGAAGTGTTCCACTCCGTGTTTAGCGACAGCTACTGAAAATGTGGGAACCGTGAGTGCTGGGAACTGAGTGAGCAGTGTGTGAAACTTACCACCTGCTGTTGCGACGTTGGCTTGTGCTGTGGGTGGGGTCACTCGGGCTGCACAGGGAATAGAATAAAAAGAAAGTGCATTAACCAGGCGCCTATTAGCAAGATCAACCAACAAACCATGTGAGCACAGAAAATCAGCCCTTAACATATTGAAGTTCACTGCAGCTATAACAAAAGTCCACTCAAATGTACGGCCGTGTAGGGACAGAAGCAGAGTCTTCTCACCGAAGGTCTTAATCCTCGAGCCGTTCGCTGCTGACGCTCCGTGACTTCCGGGACCCGTCAGCCGGTCAGCATATGTAGGCATGATGAAGCTCACTTGGGAGCCTGTGTCCACGAGGAATTGGCTCCCTGATCGCGCATCCATCAAGTAGAACAGCTTGTTCTCCTCCCCGAGGGCCGCAGCTGCTATCGACCCCCGGTCTTGGCGTTTCCCGAGCTCCTGAACTGGCATGGTGGTATACATTTGCGTGCCCTCTCTGCGAAGCGGCGATGGTAAAAACAGAGGTCGTCTCCTCCGCGATCCCTGGCCCTCGCCGCCTCCGTTGTCGGTAGGTCTGCTACCGCCGCCTCTGGCCCCCTGTCGTTTCCGGCCGCCGCGCCGAGCTCCGTCGCTGCTGTGGTGGCCGTGCACTGTCTGCTGGCGTTGAGAATCTGTTGTGCCTCCTGGGCCAGCATGCAGAAGTCCCGCTGAGCCATCAACAGTGAACCAGCCAGGGTTGCTCTCGTGGCCGACGGTAGGGTTCTCAGGAAAATGTGGGTGAAGAGGAAATCGTCGCCGTCTGAGCCCCTCAGCCTCAGCATGTCTTCCATCAGGTCGACGGGCGTGCTATCTCCCAAGTCGTTCAGGGCCAGGAGTCTCTCCGCTCTCTCCTGGACTGAGGGAGTGAAACGCTGGATGAGCGCAGCCTTCAACCCGCCGTATTTGTCGTCGGCTGGTGGGCGCTCCAAAAAGCTCTGCACATATCGAGCCGTGCGGTTGTCGAGCTTGGAAATGACGTGGTAGAATTTGGTGTCATCTACTGTTATCCCCCGGAGGGTAAACTGTGCCTTGACCAAGTGGAACCAGGAGCACGGGTTGTCTTGCCAGAAGTCTGGTAGCTTGACTGTGGCTGCGTTCGCCTGGCTGGTTCCTGACGAGTCCGGCTCGGGGCAATTATTTCTGCTCATGATACGTCATAGGGTTACCAGTGTGGAGAATGGGGAAAGATGAGGCTGAGTTTATTTCTCAAGTCAGATTTATTCACATTCTCCAACATCATCCAACACAGAAAGAGAAAAGAGAATGAATCTTCCAATATCTGTCCCTTTTATACCCGGGACATCAAACATACAGTCACATGGTACTTAATCCCAGTCACAATGTAACTTCCCCCCGATCTTAACACACTCCACCTCTCAGTCACTGGCCGCTGGGCGAAATCCCCCAAGGCTGTCTCTTTGCATGCCAAAGACTAAACTTCACACCCTCGTGTTATCTCCAGAGCGGCTCAGTCCTTTGTTCCGTCTCAGATGTGAAGCCTAAGGTGGTATACGTATGAATCATGCAGTCATATACATATGTGCATATATGTGCCCCACAGGATAAGCATTTTTTGCTAGATTTGGGGGGCAGGAAAGAAAAGATTGGCATAAACAGACTCAAACCCGCCTTTGTGTTGGCCGACGAGGATGTACTGTTGGCTACGGCTCCTCGGTGCGACAGACCCCCTAAGGAGCATTCATCAGAACACCCACAGGGATTGACTAACAGTTCTCATCCTCAGACAGCAGCTCCCCAGCAGGAGGGCACCGCGAAAGTGGTAAAACCCGCTTACAGCAGATATGGGAGGCGACTGAGGCCCAAGCGACACATGGACTGATGTGTAATAATTTTACCATGACTTGCAGACTGTTATTACGTTGTTCCATCTTAGACGTTTGGGGGGGGTCATGTGGGACACATATATGCACATATGTATATCATTGCATGATTCATACGTATACCACCTTAGGCTTCACATCTGAGACGGAACAAAGGACTGAGCCGCTCTGGAGATAACACGGGGATGTGAAAGTTTAGTCTTTGGCATGCAAAGAGACAGCCGTGGGGGATTTCGCCCAGCGGCCAGAGACTGGAGGTGGGGGGTGTTAAGATCGGGAGGAAGTTACATTGTTACTGGGGATTAAGTACCATGTGACTGTGTGTTTTGATGTCCTGGGTAGAAAAGGGACAGATGTTGGGGGATTCGTCCTCCTTTTGTTTTTGGATGATGTTGGAGAATGTGAATAAATCTGACTTGTGAAATGAACTCAGCCTCGTCCTTCCACATTCTCTACAACCTAATCTTAACCTGGACATGATGTCCTCCTCCTTCCTACTCCTGTGAACTTCTTTAGCGCCCCCTACTTTCTTTTGTATGCCATACAGGGTCCGTCCCTTACTCCCTTTGTCCCATTCTTCCTGCCACTTCTTTTTAATTTGTGTTTTGATAATGCTCCTGACCTCTGCTTTGCTATATTTCACATTCCAACTAACCTGACTCATCCTAGTTGCCCTTTTTGCACATTTATCTGCTAGCTCGTTCCCCTCCACTCCAGTGTGCGCCGGGATCCAAATGAACCTAATGTCCACACCTGCCTTTGAGATTCTCACTACTGAGTGTACTATTTCCATCACCAAATCCTTTCTTGACTCTGAATGCATATGCTCGATACTTTCCATTGCGCTGCTAGAATCAGACCCTATCAAAACCTTTCTGGGCTTCACTCTTCCACCCAGCCCAATGCCAAACAGATTGCCAAAAGCTCCCCAGTATACACAGCCAAGTCATCACTAACCCTTTCCTTCTTCATGACATCTAATTCTGGAATGATGAATGCTATTCCCACAATGTTGTTCGTTGATTTAGATGCATCCGTGTTAATCTTTATAAAGTCAGGATAGCTACCGTCTAAATAGTTATTGACCTCCCTCTTGTTTATCCTCCCTCTTGTGTCATTTGTCAAAAGTCTAAAATCCACCTTTACTTCTTCCAGACACCATGGTGGTTCCACAGAAAGAGGGACTGTTGGACATAGTGTTTTATCAGCAACCCGTAGCTCCCTCACTTTATTCTCTATTGTCCATCCAAAGCTTCTCATTTGTTTCTTTTCCTTCTCTTGGCAAGTAACGTTATGTCATCTGAGCCCGACCCCTAAATGTTGGAATGGTTGGTCGTGGGGTAATGACGTAATCTTTTCCTTCTTTTAAGATTTGATTGGTGGTTGGCAACCAGCTTACAGGTGCATTACCGCCACTGACTTGATTATCATCACTCTATATCTTCTTCTTCTTCCCTCGGTTACTGGTGGATATCACTCTATATTGCCTTATTTCCTTCCAATACTGAACACTGCACATTTTTCCCCATCTTATTGACTCTGATTGCTTTTCCTTGTTGAACACTAATTTTACATGTAACTGAAGAGGATGATAAAATAGGCAACGCTGGATTTTTAAATAGCTTTATTATCACCCGCCTTCATCAGAACTCGGCTGCAGCCCATGGCTTAAGCAGGCTGCAGCTTCATTCCTCCAGCTCTCAAAGAGGAGGGGACACACAGTGTGTGTGTCCAGCAGTAGCAGTCGCAGAATCAGAAAGAGAGGCAGATTTACAGCACAGTGCAGCATATATACTCAACTCAGACAATACATCAAAGACATTCACAGCAGTCAATCTGGGCATTTGCATATCAGAGGTACAGACAGGATGCATGAACACAATGCATGGATGACACTTTAACCTCACAGCTGTAAACGCAGCATGCAGCGGAAAAAACCCAGGAGTGTGAGCTGACTGTCTCTGTGTTCTGTCTCTGTGTTGTGGGGGTTGAATCAAACCGCTACATAACTAGTAATGTGTGGGTTTCTCCGGTTTCCTCCCACATGCCAAAAACGTGCAAGTTAGGTTAATTGGCATCAAACTGGGAATTCCAAATTGTCCTTAGGTATGACTGTGAGAGTGAATGGTTGTCTGTCTCTGTGTTGGCCCTGCGATAGACTGGCGATCTGTCCAGGGTGTGCCCTGCCTCTCGCCCAAAGATGCTGGGCATTCTTGGGATTCTTCTTCTTCTTCTTTTAGATTTGATTGGCGGTTGGCAACCAGCGTACAGGTGCATTACCGCCACTGACTTGATTATCATCAGTCCACAGGAAAATGGAAAGAAATCTGTAGTTGACAGGGGGCTAAAGCTAAAGCTTTGCCCTGGGTGAACGCCCCAGGCGTTCAGAATGTTGGTGGTGGTTGGGGTTCAGCCCCCCTCCTGGCTACGCCACTGGTCCCCGCACAAGTTCCTACAAGGAGTTCCGAACAACGCCCCATGTGCGAAAAAATAATCCGTCCCTGGACTGTGTCTTCGGCGGTGGCGTGTTAAGGGGAGGATTGTTCATCTTCTGATTCATCAGCACTTGATCATGCTCTTGATTTTCTTTACGTCTACATTTGCTTCTTTTAGATCCCACCGAGCTCCAAACTTCCTCTTCCCCTCTCCCCACCTCCATTCCTCCTAGATGAATTATATCCACTTCTTCTATATTTTTCCTTCAAGAAATCTTTGTCAGTGTTCTTATAAGGAGTTTCTTCTTCCAGCTGAGGGACCCTTTTTAAATTGTATTTTTTCACATTTTACTGGTGTTTATCAATATTTTACTATAGTTTGTTGTACTTAAGGTCAACATCCTGATTTTATCTTAGGACTTCTCATAAAATGCTAGGGAAATCTGCTCATGTTTTGTATGCATTGGGAGGGGAGTGTTAGATCGATTATATCGGCATTTCAGACTTTTACAATTCAAAATATCAGTATCAAGCAGTGGCGTAGCCAGGAATTTGTGTGTGTGTGTGTGTATGTGGGGGGGGGGGGCTAAACTCCAACCACCACCACCATTCTGAATGCCCGGGCGTACGCCGGGTGGACCGTCACCTCCCACTACACCCAGGGTGCCACACCTGCCATATTACTACACCACACCACCTTTTATTTAAATTTACCCCCCCCCCCCCCGCACCTTTTCTTACACTTTTATTTTTTTTATCCTGTTTTAACTATTTTTTTTATCCTGTTTTAACTTTTTTCACTTGTTATTGCTTGGTTTTGTCTTATTACCTGTGGGTTTTCCTCACTGATGGTGCTTCATCAGTTCAGTTTTAATGGTTTTTTTTTTTTTAAACATG
The DNA here is from genome assembly GCA_020510985.1 of Pholidichthys leucotaenia. Taxonomy (NCBI): domain Eukaryota; kingdom Metazoa; phylum Chordata; class Actinopteri; order Cichliformes; family Pholidichthyidae; genus Pholidichthys; species Pholidichthys leucotaenia. Next base: position 43,324,934 of record CM035840.1, on the reverse strand, counting down.
GTTTTATATGGTAGGTCGATTAGTCGGTGTGGGTGGGTGAGACTATGTTTTGGCTTTTGGTGTATGTTGTTTATTATTTTGTACAGCACTATGAGCTGTTACACTGTATGAAAAGTGCTTTATGGATAAAGTCTGATTGATTGACTCATCTTTGATACATGATGTGCTCGATTTGCAGTGACCCAAAACCCCAACAACCTCGTAAGCTGACCGACTATAAAAGAATTGACACATTTAAGAAATAACATTTTATTTACCAAAAACGGATATGAAAGCACATCAAACCTTTGAGAACTATGCGAGAAAACACACACACACAAAATAGCAGGAACATTAATCTGAGAAGTTTACTGGGTGTGAGATGCTCCACTAGGTTCCCTGTGCATCCAGAAAATGACAGCTGGTAGAGCTTGGTTCATCAGAAGAGAGACTGAGAAGATCTCCTTGGTCCCTCCTCATCATTTTGCTTCCACTGGCCACATCTTCTGAGCACTTGGCTACACACATAAGATGAAAAAGATAAAAAAAAAAAATTTGCAATCAGGTTTTGATCATTGTCTTCTTGTTGGAGATGCCAGAGAGTGAATAAACACCTTAATCTTCCTTTAAGAATCAAAGAACAATTTGGGAATGCTGAGGGAAATAAAAATCATATTTAGTGTTGTACCTACAGTTTTCATTCCCTTCTGTGCAACAGATTCAACAAACCTTGACTGGGCGTCTACTCAGCCTTCAGAGCGTCCTGCAGAGCAGCAACTACAACATCAGGTTGAGGAAACTTCAGCTTACGAGGTGGACCTTTCTTTATTCCAGTCCACAGAGATGTTTCTGTGAGGAAAAGATGAGAGAATGCTGTTTAGAGGAGTAATGAAAACTATACAACCAGGTACTGCATAGACGTTATCCAATAAGGCCAGAGGGGTATAACGAGCATAAAATTCAATCTAAAACTGCCTCCCAGTTAAATCTGAAATCAAAACACAATGGTCAAATCAAAGTGCTAATAAATAGGACATTTTACAGCGCTTTCTGATGGGTGCAGCCATCTTGGATTGTGAAGTCGGGTATGGTGAGGACTGCCTGATTTTCAGAGTTGGAAATGTGACTTCATGGGATGTTCCATGTGCAACTTCTGCGAAGGACCTCAGGAAATATTGACTTGACATTTACTTCATGGCATCAGGTTATGTATCACTGCCATCATGTTGCTATCCATTTCTGATTTTACTCCCTTAAAACACTGTTATAGCTCTGTTTAGCTATTCCAAAATGACAAGATGAGAATCTTAATTGCCATTTTATCACTTTACTGATCACAAAAAAGGAAGTACAAAGGTAGCTCAAGTCAGGAAAACTGTTGCTCAAAGTCAGTTGGTAGCTGTCGCTAAAAAAATCAGTTGGTAACTATGAACCTTTGGTAACAGCAGCTTAGCAACAAAAACAGTTAAAACTGGGGATTCTGTGTAAACTGACACATTTGCCTTGTAACCCTTTTTGTGCTAAACAAACCAAACTGTCAAATTAAATCCATAAAGTTCTTTCACTCCTTTTACTTAACACTAGCTGCTTCTTTTATCAATTTATTCACAATACCGCACAAATTTCAAATGGTTACAACAAATACTCCATCATTCTAGCTGATATAAAACCCTTAAGCGTAGAGAAGAAACAGGTTTCACTTCACTGATAAAGTTTCATTTCTGTCTGGATCGCAACACAAACAAGTAGATCAACTTTTCCCTCTGAAACACCGAATAACCTTATTATTGTTTTCATAAACATTGTCATAATCTACACTAAATTATCCAGGTTGCTAAATTTATCTTCGATTACCTTTGCCTCCATCCAGCAGAGTGATCTCAAAGCTGTTTCTGCGGGGTTTCTCAGGGTTGAGGACCACAGTCAGTCCAGGGTGGGCAACAAGGAGGGCAGATTTCACCTCCTCAGCATTACGCCCATACACTCGTCAGCTCTTGCTGCAATTTAAAAGTAAAAAAAACAGATAAATATCTGTAGAAGCTATGGACCAATGGCATGAAAAGGCTTCCTTAAAAGGTAAACTGCACAAGCATTTCTACTGTTGTAAGATTGAAGAAGAAATACTGTTTCACTTTGTCCCCTATGTTTAACTGCTATGGAAGAGAAACAATACAAAGAACTGCTGCTGTATTTTAAAATGTATTTTCATAATTACCAGCAAATGTTATCTAGAAATCTAAAGGCCCACCAGGGGCACAGTGAACTGTATAATCAACTACTCTGTAGTATACTGCATAAAGACCACAAAGGTCAACATCAATGCTTGTAGTTTATAGAAGAAGTGTGTGGACCGAAGGGGAGACTATGTTGAAAAATAAACCGCATTTGGTCAAATTTGACCACTATGAACTTTTCAGTCTATGAACTTTTCAGCCTTCCCTCGTAAGCAGGGGCGGACTGGCCATTGTTTTCACCGGGACATTTTCCAGTGGCCTGGCCTGCCATAAGCAGTAAAGTGGCGTGAACAAGTGGCACCAAACATCAGTAATGATCCTCTGACTGAGGTCTGTTCCTTACTCTCAGCAGCTGCTTTTTTTGGGGGGGGGGGGGTAAGTCAGTATAGACATAAATAATGTGGTGAATGAATATTTGTGGTTATACTGTTGCAGCAGTTTACTGCAATTGTGATTTTTTTTTTTAAATGATCATGTTTAAAATAATTATTTTATTACATCTTCTTTCGGCTCCTCCCTTTAAGGGTCGCCACAGCGGATCATCTGCCTCCATCTAACCCTACCCCTTGCATCTTCCTCTGTAACACCAACCCTCTCCATGTCCTTCTTCACTGCATCCACAAGTCTTCTCTGTGGTCTTCCTCTTTTTCTCCTGCCTGGCAGCTTCATCTTCAACATCCATTGTCCAATATATCCACTATCCCTCCTCTGCACACCTCTCCTCTTAACCTGGCTTCAACAACTCTTTCCCATATCTTTATAATGTGGCTGATCAACTTTATGCCTCTGTAGTTACTACAGCTGTGAGCATCACTTTTGTTCTTGAAAACTGATACCAAACACTTTTTCTCCATTCCTCAGGCATCCCCTTACTCTCCAAGATTGTGTTAAACAATCTGGTTAAAAAGTCCACTGCCATCACGTTTTTTTCAACATGGACGCTGCTGGTGGCGCTGCTCTGCTGCGACCCGGGCTACCCTGTGCTGCTACTGTGTGTGTATGTTTGTAGTACTTAGTTTTTAGTGCTCAGTTTGAAGTATCACAATGTTTTTGCTAAAGGGACTGCTTGTGATCTGGTTGCTCAGGATAATATGCCACTGTACCCAAGTGGATCGGGACATGAGGCCGACCACGCTCCTGAGCTATACTTGAGATCAGCTCCTGCTTCTTCGTTCCAGCCACGTCTCGGCATCCCTCCTGCCTAGGGAGCTCTTACGAAATCCGACAGGAGGACGTAGAAGCCGGTCGCGGAAGAGAGGGAAACATGGCGGAGTACGACAGAGACTGCGGAGGAGAGAGAACAGGCCGCCACTGCCATCCATGTTGCTCTGTAATGTCCGCTCACTGAAGAGTAAAATGGAGGAACTCAAAATCAACGCCAGGTTCTTATACAAGTACCAGGAGTCATGCCTGCTCGTTTTCATGGAATCGTGGCTTCAGGAGGACGTACCCGACTCGCTCCTATCCGTGGACGGCTTCTCCCTAGTGCGGCAGGACAGGGACATGCTCTCCGGTAAGATCAAAGGAGGAGGCATTTGTGTGTACGTTAAGAACAAATGATGCTCACAGTTCACTACGAGAGAGTCGCTTTGTACCTCGGACATAGAACTGCTGTGCTTAAGCCTGAGACCCTTTTATCTCCCCCAATTTGGAAATATTTTATTATGCCGTAGCCACACATGTGACTTACTTAATGCCTTACATAATGCCTCACATCTTAGATAAGAACAAAGTGCAGCGTTTCCTTGGAGATAACAGGAAGCTGTGAAAAGGTAATCTTTGGTATGCAAGAGACTGCTTGGAGGATCCTTTGTGTGCCAAGAGACGGCTTGGAGGATCCTTTGTGGGCCAAAGACTGTGAGGGGGATGCTAAGGGATTAAAGAGGAAATGCATTGTTACTTTTGATTGGAATGCAATGTGACTTGTGAGCTGTGGGGAGACCTGGATATATAAGGGACGAGTTTTTTCTGAGATGTCCTCTTTCTACTTCGCTCATGTTGGAGACGTGTAATAAACTGCCTTGAGACAAACCTGCCTCATCAATTACACACTCCACACTGGTGAACCAAGATGTAGCATGCAGCAAGAAGAGAATTCCCCGGGGCCAGCCTCGTTGGGAGCCCCCAGCCAAACGTATGCCGTTATGGTCCAGCTACCAGACTTTTGGCAGCACAACCCGCGCTCCTGGTTCCACCTGGTGGAGGCACAGTTCGCCCTCCGGGGAATATCGGTAGATGACACGAAATTCTACCATGTGATCGCAAAGCTTGATAACCCCATGGCTCAGCATGTGGAGATCTTTCTGGAGCAGCCACCAGCCAGTGACAAATACGGCGCGTTGAAGGCTGCACTCATCCAGCACTACATGCTCTCGGTTGAGGAGAGAGCAGAGAGACTCCTGGCGCTGACCGAGTTGGGAGATGGCACGCCCATTGACCTGATGGAGAAGATGCTGAGGTTGAAAGGCTCGGGCGATGACCACTTCATCTTTACCCACCTCTTCCTCAGGACCCTGCCGTCAGCGACGAGAGCGGCCCTGGCCAGTTCGCCGTTGTTGGCTCAGTGGGACTACCGTGCGCTGGCCTGCGAGGCGCATCGGATTGTCAATGCCAGCAGAGAACGCGCGGCCACGGCGGCAACGACGGAGCTCGGCGCGACGGCCAGAGATGGCGGGGAGCCAGGGACAGCGGTAGCAGAACCACCGACAATGGCAGCGGCGGGGGCCAAGGAACGCGGAGGAGACACCCTTTGTTTCTACCACCGCCACTTTGCAGAGAGGGCACGCAAATGTATACCACCGTGCCAGTTCAAGCGCTCGGGAAACGCCAAGACCGGGGGTCGGTAGCAGCTGCGACCCTCGGGGAGGAGAACAAGCTGCTCTACTTGACGGACGCACGCTCGGGGAGGCATTTCCTCGTGGGCACAGGCGCCCAGTTGAGTTTCATTACGCCTTCCTACGCTGACCGGCTGGCAGGTTCCAGTGGCCCTGAGATGGCAGCAGCGAACGGCTCGGAGATTAAGACCTTTGGTGAGAGGACTCTGCTTCTGTCTCTACACGGCCGTACATTTGAGTGGACTTTTGCCATAGCAGCATTGAATTTCAATATATTGGGGGCTGATTTTTTGTGCTCACATGGTTTGTTGGTTGATGTCGCTAACAGGCGCCTGGTTAATGCACTTTCTTTTGATTCTATTCCCTGTATAGCTCGAACGGCCCGGCCAACAGCACAAGCCAACGTCACAGCTGCAAGCGGTAAGTTCCACACACTGCTCACTCAGTTCCCAGCACTCACGGTCCCCACATTTTCGGCAGCCATCGCTAAACACGGGGTGGAACGTTTTATTACCCCCACGGGGCCGCCCGTTTTTGCCAAACCTCGGCGCTTGGACGCAGCTAAACTGGCCATAGCGTGCGAGGAGTTCGCCAACCTGGAGAGGTTGGGCATCATCAGGCGTTCGAACAGCCCATGGGCTTCCCCGCTACACATGATCCCGAAAGCTGACGGCTCGTGGCGACCTTGCGGGGATTTCCACAGGTTGAACAACGCCACAGCGCATGACCGCTACCCAATCCCTCATATCCAAGATTTTTCCGTTCATTTGGCAGGGGCGCGCGTTTTTTCTAAAATAGACTTGGTCCGCGGTTACCACCAAGTCCCAGTGCGCGCTGAGGACATACCCAAAACAGCGGTGATAACTCCATTTGGCCTATTCGAGTTTTTGCGCATGCCATTCAGGCTTAAAGGGGCTGCACATACGTTCCAACGCATGATGGACGTGGTGCTGCGCGATCTCCCTTTCGTGTTCGTCTACTTGGACGATATCTTGGTAGCCAGTGCGTCCGAAGACGAACACGAAAACCACCTCGCGGCAGTTTTGCGGAGGTTGGGAGAGCACGGGTTAATAATCAACCCAGTGAAGTGTCAGTTCGGGATGACGCAGATCGATTTTTTTAGGACACTGCGTCTCCCCCGAAGGAGCGGTTCCGCTACCTGACAAGGTGCGTGCGGTAGCAGATTTCCCATGGCCGCTGACGGTCAGGGCGTTACAGGAGTTTTTGGGAATGGTGAATTTTTATAACCGTTTCCTCCCCCGCGCAGCGCAGCTCATGCAACCGCTGTATGTCGCGCTCAAAAAACAGAAATCCGCGAATAAGATCGAGTGGTCCCCGGAGCGGGAGCGAGCGTTCTCGGAAGTCAAAGCAGCCCTGGCAAACACTGCGTTGTTGGCACATCCAGACCCAACGGCCCGCATAGCGCTCACCACTGACGCGTCAGATGTGGCCATAGGGGCGGTCGTGGAGCAGCATGTAGCCGGGGCTTGGCAGCCGCTTGCCTTTTTCAGCAGGACTTTGCACGATAATGAACGTAAATACAGCGCGTTTGACAGGGAGTTGCTGGCTCTCCATTTGGCCATTCGCCACTTCCAGTTCTGGCTAGAAGGGCGCTGTTTCACCGCGTTCGTTGACCACAAGCCACTAACATTCGCGATGGCCAAAGTTTCAGAACCGTGGTCGGGCCGGCAGCAGAGACAGCTGGCCGCGATCTCAGAGTTTACTACCGATATTCAGCACGTGTCGGGTAAACTGAATGTAGTGGCAGACTTCCTCTCGCGCGCCGTGGCTGCCCCCGTCCGCGTGGGGATAGATTACACAGCCATGGCCGCGGAGCAGGTTAGTGACGTGGATGTGCGCGCGCTCCAGTCTGGACCAACAGGGTTAAGGCTGGAGAGCAGGGTGCTGCAAGACGGTATGCCCCCTCTAATCTGTGATGTCTCCACAGGGCGACCGGCAGTGTGGCGCCGCCGCGTTTTTGACTTGATTCATTCTTTGGCGCACCCGGGAGTGCGCGCGTCGGTCAAAATGGTAGCAGAAAAATTTGTGTGGCCGGGCCTCCGCAAACAAGTGAAAGAGTGGGCGGCAGCCTGCATGGCGTGCCAACGAGCCAAGGTACACAGACACACGAGGGCTCCCTTGGAGCCATTTCACATTCCGGCTAAGAGGTTTGACCACGTTCACGTGGACCTCGTGGGTCCCCTCCCGCCATCACAGGGGTGCACGCACCTTCTGACAATGGTGGACCGCACCACGCGCTGGCCGGAGGTGGTTCCTTTGGCGTCAACCACAGCCGAGGAGGTGGCGCGCGCATTTGTAACAGCATGGGTGGCGCGTTTCGGAGTCCCGTCGGACATTACGTCCGACAGAGGCCCTCAATTTGTTTCCGAACTTTGGTCAACAATGGCCCGCAGCCTAGGTGTCACAATTCACTGTACAATCGCGTACAATCCACAGGCTAATGGGTTATGCGAACGTTTTCACAGGTCATTGAAAGTGGCGCTCAGGGCGTCACTGACGGATGCAAATTGGGTAGACAAGCTACCGTGGGTTTTATTAGGGTTGCGTTCTGTGCCTAAAGAAGACTTAGAAGCTTCCCCAGCTGAACTCGTTTTTGCGCAGCCACTTCGGCTGCCCGGGGAGTTTCTCCCAGATAATCCTGCACCAGGCAGCTCCCCGTCTCAGCTGTTGCAGCGTAGCATTGACACAGGCATGCTGCCGGGCCCTGCCCACCACAGTTTTCCGCACGTTTTTGTGCCTAAAACTTTGAAGAATGCGGAGTTTGTTTTTGTTAGACACGATGCACATCGCCCCCCACTGCGACCGCCTTATGATGGACCGTTCAGAGTGCTGGAAACAGGGGACAAGCATTTTTTGCTAGATTTGGGGGGTAGGAGGGAAAAGGTTGACATAAACAGACTCAAACCTGCTTTTGTGGTGGCGGACGAGCAAGTGCTGTTGGCGAGGGCCCCTCGGCGCAGAAGACCCCCACGAGGAGCTTCCCAGAGTAATATTTCCCCAGAACACCCGCAGGGACTGACAAAAGGTTTTCACCCCCAGACAGCAGCTCCCCAGCATGACAGCGCCGCTGAGGCGTTGAATCCTGGTTACAGCAGATACGGGAGAAGACTGAAGCCCAAGCAGCATGTGGATTGATGTGTAATGATTCTGTCACAGCATGCAGACTGTTATTCTTTTGTTCGATCTAAAATGTTTGGGGGGGGGGGCGGTGTAGCCACACATGTGACTTACTTAATGCCTTACATAATGCCTCACATCTTAGATAAGAACAAAGTGCAGAGTTTCCTTGGAGATAACAGGAAGCTGTGAAAAGGTAATCTTTGGTATGCAAGAGACTGCTTGGAGGATCCTTTGTGTGCCAAGAGACGGCTTGGAGGATCCTTTGTGGGCCAAAGACTGTGAGGGGGATGCTAAGGGATTAAAGAGGAAATGCATTGTTACTTTTGATTGGAATGCAATGTGACTTGTGAGCTGTGGGGAGACCTGGATATATAAGGGACAAGTTTTTTCTGAGATGTCCTCTTTCTACTTCGCTCATGTTGGAGACGTGTAATAAACTGCCTTGAGACAAACCTGCCTCGTCAATTACACACTCCACAATGCACCATTTATATCCCGCCCAGCGGGAACGCTTTCAATGCAGCAAATGCTATCGAGGACTGTGTACACAGACAACTGGAACGCACTCCTGAAGCACCTTGTTTGATTTTAGGGGATTTTAATCACTGCAAACTGGATGCGGCACTGCCTGGCTTCAGCCAATATGTGAACTGCAGTACAAGGGGGAAAAATATTTTGGACAAATGCTATGGGAACATCAAAAATGCCTATATAGCAAGGGTTAAGCCCCCCTGGGGTCCTCAGACCATAATGCTGTTCATCTGATTCCTACTTACAAGTCTTTGCTTAAAAGCAGCAAACCACAGACAAAGACAATCTTCTAATGGGACAATGAAGGCATAGAAACTTTGAGAGGTTGTTTTTCTTGTACTGACTGGGGCCTCTTCCATAACTTGGAGCTGGAGAAGGCCACAGATACCATAACTGAGTACATAAAATTCTGTAAAGAAAATGTTTTACCTCAGAAAGTAATCACTATGTACCCCAATAATAAGTCTTATATTTCCAAGGAATTAAAACGGTGCATAGTACAGAAAAAGATTGCTTTTAGGAATGGGGACATGTTAAGTGTGAAAAATATACAGAAAGAAATTAATTACAAACTAAGAACAGCTAGAGATGAGACGAGGAAGAAATTTGAATCTGAATGCCTAGGAAAAAGTTCTAGGAAATTGTGGGACTCAGTTAAAGTTATGACAAAGATGACTCCATCCAAAACCTGCATTAATGTAATGAATGAGGAAGAAAAGGCAAACGAGTTGAATAATTTCTTTTGCAGATTTGAGACTAGAGATTTTTCTCATGAACAGAAAGCTGCTCTGGACGCTATATCAGTATTAGGCTCTGAAAAAGTTATAGTTGACCAGCATGTTGTGGAAAGATTTTTCTCACGTATGTGCCCCAGGAAGGGATCTGGACCAGACGGGATCTCTGGGCGCTTACTGAAGTCATGTAGTGAGGAGCTAGCAGAAGCCTGGAGTCCCATCTACCAGAAGTCTTTAGATATATGTTCTGTCCCAGTAATTTGGAAAAGCTCTATTATAATTCCTGTACCAAAAAAAAGCAAGCTGCAAAGAGAATAATGACTATCGTCCTGTTGCACTGACCTCACTGGTAATGAAGTGCCTCGAGAAGATTGTCATTGACATTCTGAAAACTGATTTTGGAGGACCTTTGGATCCTCTGCAGCTTGCTTATAAAAATAACAGAAGTACAGAGGATGCCATTTTAACCTTAATTCATTCTGTGTTTAAACATTTGGAGGAGACAACCTCACATGCACGTCTTTTATTGGTTGATTTTAGTTCAGCTTTTAACACACTGCAGCCACACCTTTTAATTAAGAGGTTAAATGATTTTAAAGTGCATCCTGTCATTATTAAATGGTACCACTCATTTTTAACTTATCGTAAACAGCAAGTTAGTGTAAATGGAACTTTATCTAAATCCAGAACCCTCAGCACAGGAGCTCCCCAAGGCTGTGTTAGTTCACCATTTTTGTTCACCTTGTACACTGATAAGTGCAGAAGTGTCTATCCAGGCAATCAAATTATTAAATTTTCTGATGACCACTGCTATTTTATCACTACTTCAAAAGACTCATGATCTGTCAAGCTATTTTATAGAAATTCAGAGGTTTGTCAATTGGTGTGATGACAGTCATCTCATTTTGAATACTGATAAAACAAAGGAGTTGGTGTTTGACCCTTGGGGAGTTGGTAACCACAGGCCTGTGGTCATCCACAACCACACTATAACACAGGTTAGTTCCGATAAATATTTGGGAGTATTTATTGACAATTCATTAACCTGGAGCACACACATTGAATACTTCTGTAGTAGACTAAAACAGCGGCTGCATTTCTTGCGTAGATTAAGAATACATGGCGTTGATAAAAGGATTATGCTAATATTTTACCAGGCTGTGTTGGAGAGCTGTATTAGATACAGCATTACAGCTTGGTTTGGCAACCTCTCTGTGAAACTAAAGAACAGAGTGTTGCGTTTAATTCATACAGCATGGAAAATTATTGGAGTTAAAGAGTATTTACCCATGCAGATCTTACATGACCAGGCAGCCTGTAGACAAGCTCAAAAAATAATCAGTGACATGAGCCATGTACTAAACAATGAATATGTGCGGCTGCCCTCAGGGAGGAGATACAGAGTCCCCAAGTGCAGGCTCAATAGATACAAGAACTCATTTATCCCGACGTCAGTAAAACTTTTAAACTCAGATAAATAGGTCAGGGACACTTATAACTCCTGTTCTTAATAAGATAAGATAAGATAAGCCTTTATTAGTCCCACAATGGGGAAATTCCAGGATTGCAACAGCACAGGGACAGCAACACTCAGAGCAACAATCAGAAGGCAAGAAAAAACAACATCTAGCAAACATATGTCCATATTACTATAAATGTATATATATAGACACACAGTGCAGAGCATTATGGCTGGTGGATGTGCAGCAGAAAGTCTAAGCTCTCTCTCCGCGGATGCAGCGGGCCAGCTGGAAGTCTTTGGGCATGATGGTGACCCCCTTAGCGAAGAAGAGACCACCAGGTGGGTCTCGCTGGTCTCCTGCAGAGCCATGACGGCGAAACTCAGGAAACGCAGGACGGTCTTGAAGTCCTGAGCGATCTCCCTCACCAGGCGCTGGACGGGCAGCTTACGGATGAGCAGCTCCGTGGATTTCTGGTAGCGACGGATCTCTCTCAGAGCCACGGACCTGTGACGGCGAGGCCTCTTCACTCTGCCGGTGGCCAGAGCGCCTCTCCGAGCAGCCCTGGTGGCTAGCTGTCTCCTGGGGGGCTTCTTCCTCCAGTAGATTTTACGGGTGGTCTGCTTGGTTCTTGCCATCGCTCTTTATTATTCTGTCTTATATTTCTTTCACGCCGCCTAAACTCCAGCCCGGCACCCGCTTCGTTTTCGCTACAGCTCCCGGTATGTCGAGTTTCCCATTAGCACCGGGCGGCGGCCAAGTGCTAGTTAGCACTAGCTCCTCCCCGCTGTAACGTCTCCCGCTGCAAACCGTGGCTCCGTCCGCCGACCCGGGAGACCCCCGGGGCGATCCGTGCGTCCGTGATATATATACAGAGTGAAAGGTGTAGAAAGAAGAAGGAAGATAAAAAAAAAAAAAAAAAAAAAAGGCTGTTGCAACAGGCAGCCGACTCGTGTGGCGCCGCCGGTCCGGCAGAGCCGGATGACTGCTGTTATATATTTATGTATGTATGTACTTGTATTATTTATTGGGTTTTATTTCATTTATTATGTACTACATCCATTGTGTATGTGTGGATTGTGTGGTTGCAGCACGAGTGACAAGCCCAAGACAAATTTCCCCTTGAGGGACAATAAAGTTTATCTTATATTATCTTATCTCTCCTAAACATCTCCATACCTGTGGAGATATGGAGATGTTTAGGAGAGATGGCAGGTATGTCCAGATGACATACCTCCACAGGTACTGTATGTCATCTGGACCAACCGTCTTTCCATTCTTCATCTTCTTAAAGCTGCCCTCACTTTGGCCTTGCTAAACCTTGGGACTTCCTCGTTCACCATCTTTCCTTTATCCATCCTCCTCTCTCTCTCATTTTGGCTATTCATCAGCTCTTCAAAGTACTCCTTCCACCTTCTCAACACACTCTTGTCATTTGTTAGTACATTGCCATTTCTGTCCTTAATCAACCTAACCTGCTGTACATCCTTTCCAGCTTGATCTCTCTGTCTAGCCAATCGATACAAGTCATCTTCGCCTTCCTTAGTGTCCAGCCTGTCATACAACTCACTATATGCTTTTTCCTTTGCCACGTGCCAAGATTCCAATACTCCTGCCTACTTTCTTCATCTTCCTGACTATCCCACTTTTTCTTTGCTAGCCTCTTCCTTTGAATACTTTCCTGTACCTCCCCATTCCACCACCAAGTCTCCTTGTCTTCCTTCCTCTGTCCACTGGATACACCACATACCTTTCTACTTGTTTCCCTTAATACTTTTGCTGTACTTTCCCAGTCATTTGGTAATTCTTCCCTACCACCCAGAGCTTGTATCAACTCCTTCCTGAACTCTGTGCGACCTTCTTCCTTCTGTAACTTTCCCCACTTAATCTTTGGCTCTGCTTTCACTGTTTTCCTCTTCTTGCTTTGCAACGTCATCGTACAGACTACCATTCGATGCTGTCTAGCTACATTCTCCCCTGCCACCACCTTGCAGTCTCCCATCTCTTTCAGTTTTCTCCTTCTGTATAGGATGTAGTCCACCTGTGTGCACCTTCCTCCACTCTTGTAAGTTACCCTATGCTCACCACATATGAACACTAATGTACAGCCGTGGACAAAATTGTTGGTATCCTTCTGTTAATGAAAGACAAACCCCCAATGGTCACAGAAATAACTTGAATCTAACAAAAGTGGTAATAAATAAAAATTCTACGAAAATTAACCAATGAAAATCCGACAGTGCTTTTGAATTGTGGTTCAACAGAATTACTTTAAAAAACAAACTCATGAAACAGGCCTGGACAAAAATGATGGTACCCCTAGAAAAGATTGAAAATAATGTGACCATAGGGACATGTTCAACCAAGATGTGTCCTCTAATTAACATCACAGGTCTCTACAAACTTGTAATCAGTCAGTCGGCCTATTTAAAGGGTGACAAGTAGTCACTGTGCTGTTTGTTGACATGGTGTGTACCACACTAAACATGGACCAGAGGAAGCAAAGGAGAGAGTTGTCTCAGGAGATTAGAAAGAAAATTATAGACAAGCATGTTAAAGGTAAAGGCTATAAGACCATTTCCAATCAGTTTGATGTTCCTGTGACTACAGTTGCACATATTATTCAGAAATTTAAGATCCACGGGACTGTAGCCAACCTCTCTGGACGTGGCTGCAGGAGGAGACAGATAATACGAATGGTAACAAAAGGGCCCAGAACAACCTCTAAACACATTCATGGTGAACTCCAAGGTCAAGGTACATCAGTGTCAGATCACACCATCCGTCGTTGTTTGAGCCAAAGTGGACTTCATGGGAGATGACCAAGGAGGACACCACTGTTGAAAACAAATCATAAAAAAGCCAGACTGGAATTTGCCAAACTGCATGTTGACAAGCCACAAAGCTTCTGGGAGAATGTCCTATGGACAGACGAGACAAAACTGGAACTTTTTGGCAAGGCACATCAGATCTATGTTCACAGATGCAAAAATGAAGCATACCAAGAAAAGAACACTGTCCCTACTGTGAAACATGGAGGAGGTTCTGTTGTGTTGTGGGGCTGCTTTGCTGCATCTGGCACAGGGTGTCTTGAATCTGTGCAGGGTACAATGAAATCTCAAGACTATCAAGGTATTCTAGAGAGAAATGTGCTGCCCAGTGTCAGACAGCTTGGTCTGAGTCTTGCAACAGGATAATGACCCAAAACACACAGCTAAAAAACACCCAAGAATGGCTAAGAGTGAAACATTGGACTATTCTAAAGTGGCCTTCTATGAGCCCTGATCTAAATTCTGTTGAACATCTGTGGAAGGAGCTGAAACATGCCGTCTGGAGAAGGCACCCTTCAAACCTGAAACAACTGGAGCGGTTTGCTCATGAGGAGTGGGCCAAAATACCTGCTGAGAGGTGCAGAAGTTTCATTGACAGTTACAGAAATCGTTTGATTACAGTGATTGCCTCAAAAGGTTGTGCAACAAAATATTAAGTTAAGGGTACCATCATTTTTGTCCAGGCCTGTTTCATGAGTTTGTTTTGTAAAATAATTCTGTTGAACCACAATTCAAAAGCATTGTCTGATTTTCATAGAATTTTTATTTATTACCACTTTTGTCAGATTCAAGTTATTTCTGTGAACATTGTGGGTTTTTCTTTCATTAACAGAGGGGTACCAACAATTTTGTCCACGTGTGTATGTATTCACCACAGCCATTTCCATCCTTTTAGCAAAATCCACAACCATCTGTCCTTCCACATTTCTCTCCTTAAGATCATACCTACCCAGGACCTCCTCATCACCACTGTCCCCTTCACCTACATGCCCATTAAAGTTCGCTCCAATCACCACTCTCTCCCCCTTCCGAACACTTTCTACCACTTCATCCAACTGACTCCAGAATTTCTCTTTCTCTTTTACCTGACATCCAACTTGTGGGGCATACGCACTGACAACATTCAACATCACACCTTTGTGTTATGGCGCCTGTAGCGCCTACATCTGCTCCAGCTGCGCACCCACCTGTGATTAATCACCAGCAGCCCTTAAAAGCCAGCCTGGCCTGCAGCTCAGCACGGAGATGTCTGCCACATTCAAGGAGGCACATCGCCCGTCCTCATTCAGAGACTACAGCCACGGAGGCGCAACGCACGCAAGCGCTCCTCTGTCTTACCTTGTCAAGATAATCTCCCCTGTGCACAGGTGGACCACACCAGGTGGCGGACCCCCTCTTCCCGATGGAAGCTCAGCATCTTCCCGGCGTCAGAGTCACCTCTCCACCTCACGGCTCCGAGCTGGACGCTCACTCCCTGGCAGCAGCCAGTCAGGCAAGCAGAAGCTCTGTAAAGCCACCTGCAAAGTAAGCAGCAGTTTCTCGTCACATCTCCCTTTGCTGGTGCAGCGCTAATCACTCTGCTCTGTGTTCATAGGGTTGCCAGGCAAAGCTCAGACCTGCTCAGCTCCAGCTCGAGTCCTGCACTGCACTACACGCTACACGTTCACACACTACACCCTCACACACGCACACATCACTCACTGGGAAATAAAAGGTTAACTTTATCTCCTCGAGTCTGTCTTTTGTCCCCTGGGTCTTACAAACATGTCAGTACGTCTCCATCAAAATGACCCAGCGGACAGCGTGCTAGCACACCGACTCAACACCTTAGACGCTCGAGTCGAGCAAATTATTTACCAGCATAATGTTATCCTAACCCAGTTGACTCAAATTAACAGCCGGTTGGATCGCCTGGAAGGACAGCAGGCATTTCCACCGGCTTCCGGGGCTCCTTCGGGCCTCGCTAGCTCCTCTCTTAGCCTAACTAGCTTAGCCCCGTCGCCTCGTCTCACCCCGGTGCCTACGCCCGCTCGCTTTAGTGGTAAGCTCGGGGAGGCCCGGGGGTTTATCCTTCAGTGCGAGACGGTTTTCCAGCGAGTTCCAGGGGACTTCCCAACAGACCATAGCAAGATTGGCTATGTCACTAACTTGTTAGAGGGAAGGGCGCTAGCTTGGGCTTATGCCGTGGTGGCGAAACCTAGCTATGCCACGCTGTCTTACCAACAATTCTTAGCCGATTTCACAGAGGTTTTTGATCACACTGACTGGGATACAGTAGTCAGACCAGCTGCTTAATATTCGTCAGGGCGGGAGGTCCGCTGCAGATTACGCTGTGGATTTTCGGGTCATAGCCGCCGAGGTCGGGTGGGAGGACACAGCCCTATGTAGCTTATTCCTTCGTAGCTTAAGCCCTGCTCTAAGGGATGAGTTAGCCACACGGGATAAACCTGAGAGGTTGCATGAACTCATTTCTCTTACCATTAGCTTGGACAACAGGCTGAGGGAAAGAGCTGCTGAGCGGAGGGCTTCCAGCCGCTCGGGTGCGCAGTCTTTCCGCGTCCCTCAGACCTCGCAGTTGGCCCTGCCCCCCCCCCCCGGAGCAACTTCCGGGGGAAGAGGATATGATAATTGGCCGCTCAAAGATTCCTCCTGCGGAGAAACAGCGCTACTAGGAGTTGGGGTTATGCCTTTACTGCGGTAGCAGTTCACATGAATTAGCTGATTGCCCGAGACGGTTAAAAGAGGAGGTCCGTGGGTCACAGTAGGGGGACTCGCGGACGTTTCACGATCAAAACCCCTCACTTGCTGTCTTGTGCCTATTCGTCTTATTCTCAAGCACACAGAACATTTCACGCATGCACTGGTTGACTCGGGAGCTGAGTAGAGCTTCATATCAAGAGACCTGGCAACCCAGCTGGGACTCCCATGCCAAGCTCTCCAGCCTCCGCTCAAGCTTATTGCCTTATAAGGCAATAAGCCTTATTGCCTTATTGCCTGGGTTTAGAATCCATCATAGTACTGAAACAGCCTTAGCGAAGGTCACTAACGACCTCCTCATTGCATTGATAATGGACTAGTTTCTGTACTTGTCCTTTTAGACCTTAGTGCAGCTTTTGATACTATCGATCATAATATTCTACTTGATAGATTAGAACACTATGTTGGACTTAATGGGACTTCGTTGCAATGGTTTAGATCTTATTTATCTGATATGTTCCAGTTTGTTCATGTAAATAATGAGTTTTCTTTCAACTCAAAGCTTAGTCATGGAGTTCCACAGGGATCTGTGCTAGGCCCTACTCTTTTTAGTTTATATATGCTTCCGTTAGGCAACATTATTAGAAAGCACTGTATACAGTACATTTTCATTGTTATGCAGATGACACACAATTATACCTGTCAATGAAGCCAGATGATAGTAATCAATTAGCCAAGTTAGAAGCCTGTCTTAAGGAAATCAAAGCTTGGATGACTTGTAATTTCCTGCTATTAAATTCAGATAAGACTGAAGTCATTCTTGTTGGTCCAAAAAACCTTAGAAATTCCTTTCCAAATCAAACTTTCAGTTTGGATGCGGTTACTCTTTCTCTTAATAGCTCTGTGAGGAACCTTGGAGTTATTTTTGATCAGGATTTGTCCTTCAATTCACATATTAACCTTGTTTCTAAGACTGCCTTCTATCATTTGCGTAATATTGCCAAGATTAGGAGCATCTTGTCTCAGAGTGATGCTGAGAAACTGATCCACGCTTTTGTTAGCTCGAGATTAGATTATTGTAATTCCTTATTATCAGGCTGTCCTAAAACATCTTTAAAAAGTCTTCAGCTGATCCAAAATGCTGCAGCAAGAGTTTTAACAGGTACTAGAAAGAGAGATCATATCTCTCCGGTTCTGGCCTCCCTTCATTGGCTTCCCATAGAGTTTAGAATTAAGTTTAAAATCCTTCTTCTTACTTACAAAGCTCTAAACAATCAGGCTCCTTTTTATTTAAAAGATCTGATACTACCGTATTATCCTAACAGAGCACTACGCTCCCAAAATGCAGGATTACTTGTAATACCTAGAATCTCCAAAAGTACAATGGGAGGCAGAGCCTTCAGTTATCAAGCTCCTCTCCTGTGGAATCAGCTGCCAATCTGGATTCGGGAGTCAGACTCGATCTCTGTTTTTAAGAATAGGGCTAAAACCTACCTTTTTGATATAGCCTACAATTAGGGAGGGATCATGTGTTTCTGATCCCTCCCTTAGTTATGCTGCTAATAGGTTTAGTCAGCCGGGGGACCTCCAGTAATGCACTGGGCCTCACTCCTTTCCTCACTCTCTATGAAATATTTTTTTTTTGCTGGTCATTAACATCTGTTTGTTCTCTCCCATAGATTGAGTCCCCATCGTGCTGTTTGCTCTCTACATGTCTGTTCTTTTCTTCTTCTCTATCCCCTCACCCCCCAGCCAGTCGCAGCAGATGACTGCCCCTCCCTGAGCCTGGTTCTGCTGGAGGTTTCTTCCTGTTAAAAGGGAGTTTTTCCTCTCCACCGTCGCCAAGTGCTTGCTTACAGGGGATCGCCTGATTGCTGGGGTCTTTCTGCAACTGTGGGGGTTCCCCCCTACAGTTGATAGTGCTATGAGATGACTGTTGTT
Organism: Pholidichthys leucotaenia; assembly: GCA_020510985.1. Taxonomy (NCBI): domain Eukaryota; kingdom Metazoa; phylum Chordata; class Actinopteri; order Cichliformes; family Pholidichthyidae; genus Pholidichthys; species Pholidichthys leucotaenia. Next base: position 43,306,552 of record CM035840.1, on the reverse strand, counting down.
GTGAAATGGCGCTATATAAATAAAGTTGAATTGAATTGAATTGAATTATCTAAAGCCCCTTTGACTGCCATCTCCCAACAGACTGTGCCGGTGTCAGTAATCGTGTCTGGGAATCATCGGGAGGACCTATGGTTGTTGGTGCTGCCTTCGTCCACCTCCCCGATCTTCCTGGGTTACCCCTGGTTACGGCTACACAACCATCTTTTGCTTGGCAGACGGGGAGTATCACTTCGTGGAGTACGTTCTGTCTCAGTGCATGTCTGCAGTCCGCAGCTTGTGCTCCATCTGTTGCTATGACCCCGCCCACGTCCCCACCTCCGGATCTGTCCAAGATACCTTCTTCTTCTTCTTCTTCGTCGATCACTAGATGGTCACACCAGCTGCCCTGACGAATGCTGCCGTCCTGCGGAGGTCCCCGAGGTCCCCGTGCAGCTTTTGGTTCAGCGATGTGGGGTCAGGCCACATAGCTCGTCTGAGTGCAGCGTGGTCTGGGCAGTCTTGGAGGTGGTGTTCGCTGGTCATTTGGGCAGTACCACATGGGCATCTGTCTGATTGTCCAACTTTAAGTTTCTGGTGCATGTGAGCATGCATTCTGTTATGTCCAGTTCGGAGTCTGAACAGAACGACTTGGTCAGCCCTGCTCAGACTATAGTAGTTGTCATCCTTGCAGAAGTTTGGGTGTTGCTGCTGCCACTTCTTGTGAGACAGGGCCTTAATAATGGTTTTCTCCTCACTGTAAGAGACCTGCCTGTCTTCCTGGTCTTGCTGCCCACCCTCCTTAGCAAGTCTGTCAGCCGTCTCATTTCCATAGATTCCACAGTGGGCAGGAATCCATTGGAGTGATACGTTCACCTGTGTTGCTAGTTGAGACAGAGTGAGGGCGAGTTCATTCAGTTCTTTGCGTCGGGGGTCCTGAAGTGCATCCAAGACAGAGAGGGCATCAGTGAAGATGACGACCCGCTTGTGTGCCTTGCCTTGATGTTCCCTGACGTGGGCCGCTGCTGTTCTCAGGGCCTCTGCCTCAGCCCTGAAATTGGTGGCGTACTTTCCAGTCGCAATGGGAATATGGGTCTCCTCGTCAGCGTACCTGATGTACACGCCGCCTCCGCCATTCCTGGTTGCTTCCATGGCAGAGCCGTCTGTGTAGACGTGAGTCCACTGCTCTTTAGGGTAGGCAGACTGAATGAACTCCAGGGCCAGCGACTTCCTCTCTTGGTCTGACTGTGTTCCTTTCTTCCCAATGCCCGATATGATTGTGCGTATGGCTGGGAAGTTCTGTCGGTTCCAGGAGGGAACAGATGCTATGGGTGGTATTGGTGTGGGTATGTGGTCCATCAGTTCTGGGTCTCTCCTTTCAAGTGTCCTGCTCTGGTGGATGAAGCTCGATCTCTTAAGTCTCCCTTTTGTTGGCTTGTTCAGTCTGTCCTTCATGGGATGGTTTTCCAGTGAGTATCATGATCTAGGGAGGGTGTTTAGTAAGTCACGGGTGCTGTCCCTTCCCCCCCATCGCCCCTACGACTGTGCAATTAATCTCCGGGCTGGTGCTCCGCTCCTGGCGTCCCGTCTGTATAGCCTGTCGGCTCCGGAGCGGGAAGTGATGGACGCTTACATCAAGGAGTCACTCAGCTCGGGGATCATCCGTCCATCTTCATCAGCGGTGGGGGCAGGATTTTTCTTTGTGGGGAAAAAAGGACGGCTCCCTGCGACCCTGCATCAACTTTAGATTTTTTTTTTTTAGATTTAGTATACTTTATTAATCCCCAGAGGGGAAATTGAGGGTCATCCACCACCTGGATGGATGAAGCAGCCACGATACGGCGCTATCCTTTAACCATTCACACACACATTCACACCTAGGGCCACTTTAGAGTCTCCAATTAACCTAACCTGCATGTTTTTTGGCATGTGGGAGGAAACCAGAGAAATCCCGGGGTAAACCCACGCATACACGGGGAGAACATGCAAACTCCACACAGATCACTGTTGGTCGGGGGCTGGGATCGAACCCATGATCCCACGATCCCCCGGCCAAGGGTAAACTGTGCTGCCGCAGTGCTAACCACTGCGCCACCGTGCAGTCCCCTTTAGGGGACTGAATGACATTACTATTAAAGATAAATGCACCCTACCCCTTATGGACGCAGCCTTTGACTCTCTCCAGGGGGTCCCGTGGTTCACCAAATTGGACCTTCGGAATGCATATCATCTCGTGCGAATCAGGGAGGGAGATGAATGGAAGACGGACTTCCGGACCCCAAGCTGCCACTTTGAATATCTGGTAATGCCGTTTGGGCTGACCAACGCTCCGGCCGTCTTCCAACGTCTGATCAACGACGTTCTCCGGGACTTTCTGGGGGCCTTCGTTTTTGTTTATTTAGACGACATCCTCATCTTCTCCCGTTTGCTGGATGAACACCGAGCGCATGTGAGGCGGGTCCTTCAGTGGCTTCTGGAGAATCAATTGTTTGTGAAGGCGGAAAAATGTGAATTCCACACCCAGACGACGTCTTTCCTCGGGTTCATTGTCGCCCACAATCAGATTCTTCCCGACCCGGCCAAGGTCAAGGCAGTGGTGGAGTGGCCCACCCCCTCATCCAGGAAGCAGGTGCAGCAATTCCTGGGGTTTGCTAATTTCTACCACCGCTTCGTGCCCAAGTACAGCCTGGTGGCCCGCCCGCTGACCGATCTCACTTCCCCGAAGGGTCCCTTCCGCTGGACGGAGGAGGCGGCGACGGCATTCGACACCCTCAAGAGGGAATTCTCGTCTTCTCGTGTCCTGACTCAGATGGATCCGGCTCTCCAATGCCTGGTTGAGGTGGACGCATCGGACTCCGGGGTGGGGGCAGTTCTCTCCCAGCGCTCCCCAACGGACGGGGTGATCCGACCCTGCGCTTTCTTCTCACGCCGCCTGCCCCCTGCTGAGAGGAACTACAGCATCAGTGACAGGGAGCTGTTGGCTGTGAAGATGGCACTGGAAGTGTGGCGCCACTGGCTGGAGGGTGCTGCCCAGCCGTTTGTGGTCTGGACCGACCACAAGAATCTAGAATACTTAAGGACAGCAAAGAGGTTGAATTCCCGCCAGGCTCGTTGGTCCCTCTTCTTCGGTCGGTTTAATTTTACCATCACCTACCGCCCCGGAGATAAGAACACCAAGCCGGACGCCCTCTCCAGGCAGTTTTTGGCGGAGACTTCCGAGGACCAGGAGCAAACCATCCTTCCCCCATCGTGTGTCATGGGCGCCCTCCGTTGGGACATTCGGGAGAAGGTTCTGAAGGCGCAGGAGGCTGAGGCCGATCCCGGAGGCGGCCCCCCAGGTCGGTTGTTCGTCCCCACGTCGGTCTGGGGTGAGGTCATCCACTGGGCCCACGCCTCGAAGTTGGCATGCCACCCAGGGATTTCACACACAGTAGGGCTCCTTCAAAGGGCGTTTTGGTGGCCGGGTCTGCGGAAGGACGTCGGTGACTACGTCCGGGCCTGCGTTTAGTGCACCACTGGGAAGTCCTCCTCCTCTCCTCCCGCCGGTCTGCTCCACCCCCTCCCGGTTCCAGGTCGTCCCTGGTCACACATCGCGCTGGATTTTGTGACAGACCTTCCACCATCTAACCAGCACAAAACGATCCTGACCGTGGTTGACCGTTTTTCCAAGGCGGCCCACTTCGTCCCCCTCCAGGGATTGCCAACTGCACATGAGACAGCGGACTTGCTGGTCCAACACGTCTTTTGCCTCCATGGGATTCCCGCGGACATTGTCTCGGACCGGGGTCCGCAGTTTATCTCTCAGGTGTGGAAAGCGTTCTGCCAGGCGCTAGGGACGACGGTGAGCCTGTCCTCTGGGTACCATCCACAAAGTAATGGGCAGTGCCAACGGACTAACCAGGAGCTGGAGGCCGCCCTGCAGTGCGTCATCTCATCCAGTCCCTCCTCATGGAGTAGTCACCTGCCCTGGATTGAATACGCCTACAACTGTACGGTCTCATCGACGATTGGGATGTCTCCTTTCAGGGCGTCCCTGGGGTATGACCCTCCCCTGTTTCGGGAAGAGGAGAGGGAGGTGGCGGTGCCTTCTGTCCTCGCCCATGTCAGGCGCTGCCACTGGCTCTGGACCATCACCTGCCGGGCTCTTCTCCGGACCACGGAGCGCAATAAGAAGACGGACAACCGGCATAGGAGACCAGCCCCCAGTTACGAGGTGGGTCAACAAGTATGGCTATCTACCCGTAATATTAATTTAAAGGCCGAGAAGCGCAAGTTGTCCAAGCGCTTCATTGGTCCATTCACCATTGACCGCATTGTTAACTCTGCTGCTGTGCGCCTTGCTCTCCCCCCCTCCCTCCGCATCTGTCCCACTTTCCACGTGTCTCAGGTCAAGTCCGTTGTTTCCAGTCCTCTCTGCCCGCCCCCCGCGGCTCCCACCCCCCCGAGGATGATCGATGACCACCCGGCGTGGGGAGTCACTGCCATCTTGGATGTCCGACGGCGGGGTCGGGGCCTTCAGTATCTGGTGGATTGGGAAGGTTTCAGCCCGGAGGATAGATCCTGGGTGTGTCCATCGCTGATCCTGGATAAACAACTCATCCGCGACTACCACCAGACACACCCAGGTAAGATAGGACAGGTGCCAGGAGGCACCTCTAGAGGGGGGAGTACTGTTATGGCGCCCGTAGGGCCTACATCTGCTCCAGCTGCACACACACCTGTGATTAATCACCAGCAGCCCTTAAAAGCCAGCCTGGCCTGCAGCTCAGCACGGAGATGTCTGCCACATTCAAGGAGGCACATCGCCCGTCCTCATTCAGAGACTACAGCCACGGAGGCGCAACGCAGCAACGCACGTAAGCGCTCCTCTGTCTTACCTTGTCAAGATAATCTCCCCTGTGCACAGGTGGACCCCACCAGGCGGCGGACCCCCTCTTCCCGATGGAAGCTCAGCATCTTCCTGGCGTCAGAGTCACCTCTTCTCCTCACGGCTCCGAGCTGGACGCTCACTCCCTGGCAGCAGCCAGTCAGGCAAGCAGAAGCTCTGTAAAGCCACCTGGAACGTAAGCAGCAGTTTCTCGTCACATCTCCCTTTGCTGGTGCAGCGCTAATCACTCTGCTCTGTGTTCATAGGGTTGCCAGGCAAAGCTCAGACCTGCTCAGCTCCAGCTTGAGTCCTGCACTGCACTACACGCTACACGTTCACACACTACACCCTCACACACGTACACATCACTCACTAGGAAATAAAAGGTTAACTTTATCTCCTCGAGTCTGTCTTTTGTCCCCTGGGTCTTACAAACATGTCACTTTGACTTCTTGCTTCAAACTCATGATTCTGGCTTACTCTGTCTTTACCTCCTGAACACTCTTCACATACTCTTCCTTCAAGATTACTCCTACTCCATTTCTCTTCCTATCTAAACCATGATAGAACAGTTTAAATCCACCCCCAATGCTCCTAGCCTTGCTTCCCTTCCATCTGGTTTCTTGAACACACAGTATATCTCCCTTTCTTCTCTCCATCATATCAGTCAACTCTCTTCCTTTACCAGAGTCCCTACATTTAATGTCCCTACTCTCACCTCCCTACTTCTAACTTTCCTTTTCTCTCTCTCCCACCTAACATGCCTTCCTCCTCTCCTCCTCCTCGATCTTCGACCAACAGTAGCCCAATTTCCACTGGCACCCTGTCGATTAACAGCACCGGTGGCGGTCATTATTAAACTGGCCTTGACCGATCCGGTATTAAAGTCTCATTCGTCATGATCCGCATGTTTGATTTGGCAAAGGTTTTACGTCGGATGCCCTTCCTGGCACAACCCTCCCCATTTACCTGGGCTTGGGACCGACACTAGGAGTACACTGGCTTGTACACCCCCTGTGGCTGATTTATTTTAATATATACTGTGTAGAAGAGCTGGAAATAACGAGGCGGTTTTGTATCACAAAAGCAGAGTCTTTAATGAACAACTCTTCTATCTTGTCTCATCATGGTGCAGAGCTTGGCAGAAGGCAAAGAGGAAGAATTCTGCCCAGCTCGCTGGTTAAATACAGGCACACATCCAAGACATGCAAAACACAAGCTGAAATCCCCCGTGATCTAAATCCCCATTAGTCCTGTTAACTCCTCCCTCCGTCTTGGGAGGTGATGGGAAAACCTCTCCTCGCCTAAGGGGGTGAAGGTGTCAAGTCTGTTGCCATGGCGTCCTGTGACTTCATTGGTCTTCACACGGCGGTGAGATTCCTTTGTCCTTTCAGAGGTGTGAAATTCCTTTGCATATGTTGCCCCACACATTTCCACATGCTCCAACGTATGCAGGTATGGAATATATGAGTAATATATACCACAGGCCCCCCAAACAACTAGGAAAGGACACAGAAAGATTCACAGTCTAGGGTAATTACTAAGACATACTACGTGTTACAGCTGTTGTCACAGAAGAAACTTCCAAGCAGCCATGCTCCTAAGAGAGTTCAGTGAAAATATAACAGCATAGTATAATCATAAGTCAGTCCTAAACTGTTGCGGCACAATTAGCAAAAAATTGCAGAGTGGTGTAATCAGTCCTTGTGCAGTCTGGGTTTCAATCTTCTCCCAAAGCTGCTGTAGGGTGGTTTAGGCGTCCTGCTGAGACCTTGTTGTGAGGACTCTGCAGTGTGGGAAAGAGAGAGATTATCTGTTCCCTGCCTGGGGGCTGAGACTTTTTCCTTGGGGGGTCTACCTCGCCGAGGTGCTCGCGCCAACTGTGCAGGTTCGTCTCTCAACAAGAAGGCAGGTTTGAGTCTGTCAATGCTGACCGTTTCATTTCTATCCCCATAATCAAGCACAAAGTGTTTGTCACCATTTTCCAGCACTCTGAACGGGCCATCGTATACTGGGCGTAACGTTGGTTTAAGGGCTTCATGCTTAACAAAAACAAACTCGGTGTTTTTTAAAGTTTGAGGAACAAAAACTCGCGGAAAGGAGTGATGAGCTGGACCGTGTAGAGAGTCCGGTCTGTTACTGCCTAAAAACCTTGGGACTGGGAGGTGCCCTGGTTCCGGGTTTTCTGGTAAAAATTCACCTGGTAGTCTAATAGGCTGAGCAAAGACTAATTCTGCAGGGGAAGCGTCTAAATCCTCTTTAGGTGCCGCACGCAACCCCAATAAAACCCAGGGAAGTTTATTTACCCAATTTGTGTCCGTTAATGAGGCTCTGAGGGCGGCCTTTAAGGACCTGTGAAAACGCTCGCATAACCCATTAGCCTGAGGGTGATAAGCGGTGGTACGGTGAATTGTTGCCCCTAAACTGTTGGACATGGCTGACCAGAGCTCTGAGACAAATTGAGGCCCCCTATCTGATGTGATGTCTGATGGGACGCCGAAACGTGCCACCCAATTTGTTAGAAAAACGCGAGCGACTTCCTCCGCTGTAGTTGCCGCTAGAGGGACTGCCTCTGGCCAGCGCGTGGTGCGGTCTATCATTGTTAGCAGGTGTGTGAAACCCTGGGAGGAAGGCAGCGGCCCCACGAGGTCGACATGAATGTGGTCGAACCTTCTAGCAGGGATGGGAAAAGGCTCCAGAGGGGCTTTTGTGTGTTTGTGTACTTTGGCGCGCTGACAAGGAATGCAAGTTTTTGCCCATTCTTTTACGTTTTTGCGGAGGCCTGGCCACACAAACTTTTCGGCAACCATTTTGACCGAGGCGCGCACACCTGGGTGCGCGACGGAGTGAATTGCGTCGAAAATTCAGCGGCGCCAAGCAGCCGGTACTAACGGGCGAGGTCGGCCGGTTGAAACATCGCATATTAGGGGGGGCACGCCGCCGCGCAACCCTTTTTCCTCCAGCCTTAACCCTGTTGGTCCAGACAGGAGCGCGCGCACGTCCGCATCACTACCTTGTTCTTCCGCCATGGCTGCATAATCTATCCCTTCATGGATAGGTGCTGCATATGTGTTTGCGTTAGAGAAAAGCTCAGCTGCTGAAGCAGTGTAATCTGTCTCCTCGTGCTCTGGCGGTGCCACAGCGCGAGAGAGACAGTCCGCTACTACGTTAAGTTTGCCCGCTACATGTCGAATGTCTGTGGTGAACTCTGAAATCGCAGCTAGCTGTCTTTGTTGTCTGCCCGACCAAGGTTCTGAAATTTTAGCCATAGCAAAAGTGAGCGGTTTATGGTCCACAAAAGCCGTGAAACTCCGCCCTTCTAACCAAAACTGGAAGTGGCGGATGGATAAATGGAGCGCCAGCAGCTCCCTGTCAAAAGTGCTGTACTTGCGTTCCGTCGGGTTTAGCGATTTGCTAAAAAATGCTAAAGGTTGCCAGACCCCCTTGACAAGTTGTTCAACAACTGCCCTTATGGCCAAGTCTGAAGCATCTGTGGTTAGAGCAATGCGGGCCGAGGGATCTGGATGGACTAACATTGTGGCGTTAGCTAGGGCGTTTTTAACTTCCGCAAAAGCGCGTTCGCGTTCCGGGGTCCATTCGATCGCGTTGGAAGCTCTCTTTTTTTTGAGCGCGTCATACAGGGGCTGCATGAGCTGAGCTGCATGAGGGAGGAAACGGTTGTAAAAATTAACCATCCCCAAAAATTCCTGTAGCGATTTGACCGTTTGGGGCCGTGGAAAACCTTCTATCGCATGAATTTTGTCTGGAAGCGGAACTGCCCCTTTCGGGGAGACTCTGTGTCCCAAAAAATCAATTTGCGATACGCCGAATTTGCATTTGGCTGGATTAATTATTAATCCGTGCTCTTCTAGCCTCTGAAAAACGGCAGTGAGATGCTGCTCGTGCTCTTCCTCCGATGAGCTGGCTACCAGCATGTCGTCGAGGTAGACGAAAACAAAGGGGAGGTCGCGTAAGACTGCGTCCATCATACGCTGAAAAGTCTGAGCAGCACCTTTGAGGCCGAAAGGCATTCGCAGGAATTCAAAAAGGCCGAAAGGGGTTATAACCGCTGTTTTAGGAATGTCTTCAGCTCGGACTGGAACTTGGTGATAACCGCGGACTAAGTCTATTTTTGAAAAAATGCGCGCACCCGCTAAATGTAGTGAAAAGTCCTGTATGTGAGGAATGGGGTAGCGGTCATGCGCTGTAGCGTTGTTTAATCTGCGGTAATCTCCGCACGGTCTCCAAGAACCGTCGGATTTCGGAACCATGTGAAGTGGTGAAGCCCAAGGGCTCTTTGAACGTCGGACAATGCCTAATTTTTCAAGAGCTGCAAATTCGTCCCTTGCTATGTTGAGCTTGGCCGCGTCTAAGCGGCGAGCTTTGGCAAAAACGGGAGGTCCCGTTGTTGGAATGAAGTGTTTAACCCCGTGTTTGGCTACAGTGGCTGAGAATTTGGGGGTTGTGAGTGCTGGAAATTGGGTGAGAAGTTGCTCAAACTTACCTCCTGCCGTGGTGACGTTGGCCTGCACAGGTGGTGGAGAGACTCGAGCTGAGCAAGGAATAGAAGCAAAAGACAGTGCATTAACCAGGCGCCTATTTGCTAGATCAACTAATAACCCGTGTGCACACAGAAAATCTGCGCCTAACAAGTTAAAACTCACCGCCGCTACAACAAATGTCCATCTGTAGCTGCGGCCGTGAATGAGGAGATGCAGGCTCTTTTCCCCGAACGTGTCGATGTCAGAACCGTTGGCTGCCACTGCTCCATTGCCCCGGGTGCCCATGGCTCGATCTGCGTGGGAGGGCATGACGAAACTCAGCTGGGCTCCTGTGTCGATGAGGAACTGCTTGCCTGTGTGTCCATCCGTCACGTATAACAGCTTATTTTTCTCGCCGAGAACCGCTGCCGTTAACGGCCCTCGGCTTTGGCGTTTCCCGACATCGTAAACTTGCAGGGGGGGGAACACATTTCCGGGCTTTCTCGGCAAAGCGGTGGTGATAATAACAGATGTCATTCTGTTTGCTGCACTTGGGCCGCGCTGCTGTCACCGTGGATTGAGCCTGCTCCGTGGTTTGTGACTCTCCAAGGTTCGCGGCGTCAGTTTTGAGGTCTGCGGATGCCGCTGTGGGTGTCCAATCTCTGCAGGCGTTGACGAGTCGATAAGCCTTGTTGGCCAGCGTGCGGAAGTCCTGATGATTGTTGCACTTCATACTGGCGAGTGTCCCTCTCATGTGTGGTGGTAGCATGCTGAGGAAAATAAATTGAAAGAGGAAATTATCATTGTCCTCCTCCTTGAGCTGCAGTAAATCCTCCATGAGGGTCTTTGGATTGCCCCCTCTGTGGCCGTAGACTGCCAGGATTTTTTCGTCTCTTTCTTCCGCCGACGGGACGTAATTCGCCATGATGGTCGCCTTGAGTGTCTCATACTTGTCCCGGGCCGGTGGTCGCTGGATCAAGCTTCGCACACACCTCGAAGTGGCGGAGTCGAGTTTGGAGACGATATGGTAGAACTTAGTATCGTCTGCCGTGATGCCCGCCAGTATGAACTGGGCTTCGGCTTGGAGAAACCAAGAGGCTGGGTCTTCTCGCCAGAAATCTGGCAGTTTAACAGCGACGGCGTTTGTGCACATCATCACTCTTGTGCCCGCCGGGTGACAGTGCCTTGCCTCGGCTCTCACGGCGGTGCTGGAGCTCGGTTGAGCTCTCTCGGTACCCTCTGCCGGGGGGAACAGCTGTCTGCTTGTTCCCTCGTCTGCGTTGTCGCTGGCGTAAGTCAGATTCGCCGCGGATGAGTCGCTTGAAGAACGCCTCAGGTCCATACTCGCGTCAAGGTCACCAGTGTAGAAGAGCTGGAAATAACGAGGCGGTTTTGTATCACAAAAGCAGAGTCTTTAATGAACAACTCTTCTATCTTGTCTCATCATGGTGCAGAGCTTGGCAGAAGGCAAAGAGGAAGAATTCTGCCCAGCTCGCTGGTTAAATACAGGCACACATCCAAGACATGCAAAACACAAGCTGAAATCCCCCGTGATCTAAATCCCCATTAGTCCTGTTAACTCCTCCCTCCGTCTTGGGAGGTGATGGGAAAACCTCTCCTCGCCTAAGGGGGTGAAGGTGTCAAGTCTGTTGCCATGGCGTCCTGTGATGTCATTGGTCTTCACATGGTGGTGAGATTCCTTTGTCCTTTCAGAGGTGTGAAATTCCTTTGCATATGTTGCCCCACACATTTCCACATGCTCCAACTTATGCAGGTATGGAATATAAGATAAGCCTTTATTAGTCCCACAATGGGGAAATTCCAGGATTGCAACAGCATAGGGATAGCAACACTCAGAGCAACAATCAGAAGGCAAGAAAAAACAACATCTAGTAAACATATGTCCATATTACTATAAATGTATATATGAGTAATATATACCACAACTGTATATATATTTCAACTTAGTCTTCTGTGAAGCACTTTGAATTACATTAATTTGTAGGAAAGGTGCTCTACAAAGTTTGATTCATTGATACTATATGGTAATAGTTCTCTAATTGCATAAACTTTAGTAGTGTTACCTCCTTCTGACATTCATTAGGCTATTTTTAAGACTATCTGAGGAATAATTGACAATTTTCAGAAATATAAGCAACATTTTTTATGCAGAAACATTTTTACTCTTACCCACTTGTGACTCTTCTCAATTTTTTCTTTTCTCATAATTTAAAAACTTTTTTCATAAATGTACTAATTTTTTGATAAATTTTGAACTTTTTGTGACAAATCTATAACCATTTTCATGCTAGTTTGCAACTTTTTACCTATAAATTTGCAACTTTTTTCTGTCTTATTAAAATTGTAGACTAACAATTGATATGCTCCATTTAAAATATCAGAAGTGCACACGCTGCATTTTAATAGCATCGTCTATCATCTTTCTGAAAAGCTGAAGAAAGCAGCAGTAGCACCAGATTTATAATTAGAATAGTTCAATTGTTTCAATAACTGACAAATTGTCAAATTAGTAATTAGTTACAGTCCGACAATTTGGATAATTTTCCTCATAGCTGAAGGTTCTCACCACATTTATAACTAGTTTTATATCTGTATTGTTAAATTGTTGGCCTACCAAAATCGTGGTAGTTTCTGGTTTTCAACAACCGGGTGAACTGGGATGGAGTCAAATTCCCGGCCTGAATTTTTGAGTAATTATAGATGTACTGCTAATGTACAGTACAAATATATAGCAGATTTCATTGCTAATCACTACATTTTGATACTTGCATACAAACACACAGAGGTTTGAATGAATGCAGCCACATTACCTCTGCCAAACAGGTTATGATTTCAGTGGTCTTTGTCTTAATAGATAATTTAGTCACAAAACAAGAACAAGCTAGCTTCCTACAGCTGTACAAATGTGGAGATGCTTTGAATGGACGACACACAGTCCTGGGTGGGCTCTTTGTAGATATCTTTTTTTTTTTCTTTCCCTTGTCCTGTCAGGCAGCTAGGCAAGCAGAACGGGGATTTGTCACCCTTATTGTGCCAAAACAGATTTACTTTGCCAAGAGGAGCTTATACAGTACCTAACTGTGTATTGTACATTGTTGTAAACTCCTCCTGTAATAACTTTTAATACTTTAATTATTTTACCCATGGAAGACCCGACAGGATGGGGAAGAGGGAAAGGAAGTGTGTGGAGGGGGAAAGAAAAGGGAGGGGAACAGACAAAAAACAAACAAACCAACAACTAAAACAAACAAAGGACAAACTGCTTCTTCCACCGAAGATGTCTTACCACGAGTCTGGTTTGCGCACCTGTTAAACGAGAGACACTTGTGCGTGTACGTCTGCATGCATATATATGAGAGCACGTGCAAAATGAATGAATGAATGAATGAATGAATCTTTATTTCGGATAGTACAGGTTAAAACTACAGTACAGGTACTAGTACAGGTTAGAAACTGAATAATATAACAAAGGGGGAAAGGAAATCCAGCAAGGTCAAATTAGACAATAACTCCTCTGATTATACAGTTCAACATAAGTTATCCGAAACGGGTGATGGCTGAAGCCGCAACTTATATTGCCCACCCATATTCCATCCAAGAATTCAAAAGAAAAAACAAAACAAGAGCGATTACAATTCAGAACGAAGCTAAGACAAAATGTGACAAAAAAAAAACTAAGCTACAACACAACGCAGGCTGGATATGACAATCCTTATGTGATTTTACATGTCATCTTGTATATATGTTTGGAGTATTTCTTCCTTTAGTTTTTGTTTAAATTGTCCAAGCGTTGTACATGATTTTAATTCAGGTCCAAAATCGTTCCATAATCTGACTCCTTGCACTGAAACACAGTATTGCTTGGTGGTAGTTCTCACTGAAGGTTTTTGAAATATACATGTTCCTCTGAAATGATATTGTTTCTCCCTTATTTGGAACAACTTTTGGATATTTGCGGGCAGTGATAGATTCTTCACTTTAAACATTATTATTGCAGTTTTAAAGTCAACCAAATCTTTCGACTTGAGAGCTTTTAATTTAAGAAAAAGTGGGTTTGTTGGTTCCCTGTAAGCTGCTTTGTTTATTATTCTAATAGCTCTCTTCTGAAGCATAAAGACTGGATATACAGTATGTTTGTTTTATATGTATTTCCCCATACTTAGTAGTAGTAGTAGATTAGTTTATTTGACAGGGACAGTGCAATAAACATAGACAATTAATCAAAGACAATCAATCTGATGTGTTGCACATAGAGTGTATAGCTATTAGCTAATTTGCAACTCTTGTCCCTGGATGGGCTTTAGAAAAAAGAATCAAGTAAAGATGGGAAAAAAAAAAATACACAATAACCACATACATCAATGCAGAAAAATTATAAATACACAATTATAAATATTATAAATACACAAATATAACAGCCTGACTCACACTTAACATAAATACTTCATTACAATATGTCATGTATGGGAGTATTAATGAATAATACAAGGTATATAGTGTGGGTTGATTCAGCAAATATTTCACTCTGTGTAGTATTGCAATTGATTTGGATATTTTACCTTCAATATAATTAATATGTGACTTCCAACACAGCTTATTATCAATTATTACTCCAAGAAATTTAGTTTCAGATACCCTTTCAATCTCTACACCATTTACACTGAGTTTAGATACTGAGTTGTTGTGATGGTTGTTAAAGACTATAAATTTTGTCTTACTTAAATTGAGCGTTAATTTGTTTGAATCAAACCACAGTTTAAGCTTTCCTAATTCCTTTCCGAGTGTATCCAGAAGTTGTTCCAAATTGCTTCCACTGCATAATAGATTAGTGTCATCGGCAAACAATATTAAGTCCATTTTTTCTGAAACTTTACATATATCATTTATATACATATTGAATAACAATGGCCCCAAAACTGAATCCTGTGGGACTCCACAAGTAACCTTCAGTAACTGTGAGTTTTTGTTACCAACACATACATACTGATAGCTATTCTTTAAGTAACTACTTAACCAGGACTGTGCTGCCCTCACAGCACGTTTCTCTGTGCTGCTAGACAGCCAGCGAACCATTGAAGAAAACTTCGCACACAAGGCTTACTTTTCTTGTCTTTATAAAGTTTTCTTGCATGCGTGTGTAGCATGACGCGGTAACTGAAACATACAGAACAATGCAATCACTATCTACATATTAACATGCGGTATGCTAACACAAAGAACTAATACACGTAAATAACTAACAGAAACATCATCACTTAACAAAACTCATTCACGTAATACTTTAGAACATCAGTGCTCTCTATCAAGTGTTTGTACATAAAAATACTCACAAAGACAAAAGTTTCCCAAGACTCAAACGAAGATGAACAACACAGCGTACTCAAATGAACTTTTTAACTTCGTTTCTGTGTGGCTAGCTGACTGTAGCCGCGGGAAAAAACACATCAAAGATCATCTATATACGGAAGAGCACACACTCTGCAGTAACAAAAAACGATCCTTTAAGGAAAAGATGTCTCACTTCGATAACTTTCTAAACACAGGTTTTGACAATTTTATCACTCATTTTAACTTATTTATTCCTTTTAACCAATTTATTAACTTTATAAATTTATCAATGTCTTTACCCAAAGACATGACACTCCCCGCTTGATATAATCACATTATATCATCACAAATATCAAACACAATAAAACATTTCCAGTGTTACATGACATCAAAAATACAGTATCACTCAGTCTTTGAAAATAAGACTATGACCTCTGAGATGGGTCTCAGGAATACTTTTGCAGTCCCTTCTTTTACGATCCGCACTTCCACTTTGCGGACCATTTTGTCACTGCTGGGCAAAGTTTTTACAGCAAGTCCCATGGGCCATTCATTTCTGTTTACTTGTATGTCCTTCAACAGAACAACTTCTCCTTCTTTGACATTTGGTTTGCAGTCATTCCATTTTGTGCGTTTCTGCAAGGTAGACAAATATTCTCCTTTCCACCTCTTCCAAAACGTATCTGCAAGATGCTGTACTTGTTTCCACTGTTTTCCAAACAACTGTCCTCCAACTATCCAGAAACCAGCACCACGGACAGCTCCTTCAGTAATGTGTCGTCCCTGATGAGCTGAGCATTCATGGAAGAATCTTACAAGAAGTGTGGCAACATGGCTGGCAGAAAGGATGATCAGAAGGTGCTTTTCATTGTCTGTGAGATCGGAAGAGGAGAGACGTCCACCGACTCGTAATAGTCCATCTTTGTCTACAATTGGATTGAGCTTCTTGAGTGTGTCATTTTTGGAGTTTACCTGTTTTCCTTCTTTTATCTTTTCGAATGTCTCTTTGTATGCTTCCTGCTGGACTGAGTGAATGATAACGTTCTCGGCTTGCGTGAGTTCTTTCATGTTTGTACATTCTTTGAGACTTTTCCATCCTTTCTGTCCACTGGACTTTTGTTTGAAAGATGCAGTAACATGGATAAGTTTGGCTACTGCCCTGCATAGCGTCGTCCAGCTTGAAAATCTTTTAAACTGCTCAGAGCTCAACTGTGACACTGATACTGCTGTTAACAGTGTTTTTACTTCTGGATGTATTTCTTTGTCCTCTTCAGGTTCCACTAGTGCATACAGATTGTCTTTGTGTGACTTATCAGGATAGTCTGTATACAAAAGGTTTGGGCCTGTGAACCATTTACTGTTTTTGAGTTCGGCGGCTGCAACAGGTCTAGTTGCCTGGTCAGCTGGATTTAGCTCAGTTGCAACATAATGCCATTGGTCAGGTTGTGTGGATAGCCTAATGCGTGCGACACGGTTGGCTACATACATGTAGAATCTTTTGGAGGTATTGTGTATGTACCCCAACACAATACGACTGTCAGTGAAAAACTTCACATTGTCTATTTTTATGTCTAACTCGTCTGTGATTAGCTCATACATCTCAACCGCAAGTACAGCAGCACAAAGTTCGAGCTGTGGTACAGTGTGTGCAGGACGAGGAGCAAGTTTAGACTTTCCCATCACAAAACCCACATGGTACTGACCGTCACTGTCTAAAGAGCGCAAGTAAGCTACAGCTCCTATTGCTACAGTAGATGCATCAGAGAAGATATACAGTTCATTACTTTTCATAGTACTTAATGAACCTGGACTGTAGCACCTTTTGATTTGCAAATCTTCAAGGGCCTTTAAAGAGTCTTTCCATGTGACCCACATCTCCTCCTTTTCTGGAGGAAGTGGAGTGTCCCAGTCTCTCTCTTCAGATGACAGTTCTCTGAGTAGCGCTTTACCCTGCATGATTATGGGAGCAACAAAGCCCAAAGGGTCATACAGGCTATTGACTGTTGACAGCACTCCCCTGCGTGTGAATGGTTTGGTCTCATTGGTTACGAGGTAAGTGAAGCTGTCTGTCTGTAGATTCCAACAAAGTCCCAGACTCCTCTGAACTGGGAGAGGATCTACTCCAAGGTCCAAATCTTTTAAATCCTTTTCACGGTCCTCCACAGGAAACGCTTCCATAACTAGGCTATAGTTGGATGCAACCTTGTGAAGTCTCACATTAGATTCAGCTAACATGTTTTTGGTTCTTGTCAACAGATCAACAGCATTCTCTGGCGTGGCAACTGACGTGAGTCCATCATCGACATAGAACTGTTTCTCAACAAACTGTCTTGCATCAGTGCCATGTTCTTTCTCACCCTCTTGTGCTGCCCGTCTCATACAGTAAATGGCTACAGCGGGTGACGGGCTGTTACCAAAAACATGAACTTTCATTCTATATTCAACTACTCCCTTAGTGATGTCATTATCCTCAAACCACAGATAGCGAAGATAGTCTCTGTGTTCTTCGCACACCTCAAAGCAATAAAACATTTGCTGTACGTCTGCTGTCAGGGCTACAGGCTCTTTTCTAAACCTCAATAGCACCCCTATCAAAGAGTTGTTGAGATCAGGTCCACTAAGGAGCACTTGATTTAGCGATATGCCGTCATACTCTGCACTAGAATCAAAAACAACTCGTATTTGATCTGGTTTCTGCGGGTGGTATACACCAAATGTAGGCAGGTACCAGTGTTCTTTACCTTTTGGCAGGGGTGGTGCAATTTCGGCTTGATCATTATTTAACATTTTCTGCATGAATTGGATGTAGTGACTCTTCATTTCTGGTTTCCTTTCCAGAGTCTTTTTGAGTGAGTACAGGCGTTTCAGGGCTTGCTCTCTATTGCTTGGGAGTCTCCTTCTTGGGAAGCGAAAGGGCAGAGGAGCAACCCAACTGTTCTCTTTGTTCTGGCTAACTGTATTGTCCATAAGAGTTAGGAAAGTTTTTTCATCTATGGACAGTGCAACTTTATCATCTGATTCAGATCTGTCAAACACAGAGTGACCTAGCTTGTCTGTGTTGTGAGCAAAGTCAATTGTGTCTTTACACCTTATGACTGACTGAGTGTTTTGCTCTGACAGAATGCCATAGTTCTCTTTAATTGTAATGACGTTTGGGCACGGCTCAAAATAAGATGTGCGACCACTGTCTAATGTGTGTGTCTTGTAAACATTCACCTCTGATGCGCTATGAGTCTTTCCTACACACACCTCTCCTACAATAACCCAACCCAAGTCCAGTCTTTGTGCATGAGGAGCGTTATTTGGCCCATTAATCTGCTCGCGTACCTTATGTACCCTGAGGATGTCCCTTCCCAGGAGTAAGAGGATTGGAGCGTGGTGGTCGACAGGTTGGATTTTGTTTGCGATAGGAAGCAGATGGGGATGGTGCTGAGCAATCTCAGGTGAGGGTATTTCAGTTCTGTCGTCCGGCACTGAATCACATTCGATCAAGGGAGGCAGCCGGATATCTGTTTTTCCATCCATGGATTGTATGAAGAAGTTCACAGCTCTCCTGCCTGCAGTTTCAGCTTTGCCAGAGCAGGTTTTTAATGTGTACGGTGCAGGTGTAGCTTTAATGTCAAACAGGCTGAAGAACTCTGACTTAGCCAGGGACTTATTACTTTGTTCGTCAATTACTGCATACATGTTCATTGCCCTGTCTTTCTGACCTTCTGGATAGGCTTTCACTAAGCAGATCTTAGAGCAAGAGCGTGGGCTATTACTTTGACCACACACCTCTGTGCACTTGGAGATGACTGAAGGAGAGCTCTCCGTTTGCTCTTCACCTTTGTTTTGTTCATCACTTCCTGATGTGGCACTTTTCAAGACAGGAGCAGGACCTGGATGAAGTGCTGATATGTGCTTGGGACTGTTGCACTCACTACACATGACTGCCACTTTACAATCTTTTGCGATGTGCTGAACTGAACCACAACACCTATAACAAATGCGATGCTCTTTGAGAAAAGCTTGACATTCTTCTATAGGTTTATCTCTGAACAGCTTACATTTTTAGAGTGGATGTGGCTTCTTGTGAATCGGGCACTGCCGATCTGGTTCTTCTACTTTCTTAGTCTCAGAACCACTTTTCTCTGCGACATCTGTTTTGTGTACTGACACAGTGGCTTTGCGATTGTATGGAGTGGGCTTTTCTGAGCGCGTGGAAGCTTGACTGTTACAGCTAGATATAGCAAAGCTTGGATCATTTCTCATTTTAGCTTGTTGCTGAACAAACTGCACAAAAACGAAGAAAGGGGGAAATGACACACTATGAGTCTCTTTGTATTTCGTCCCCATAGTTGTCCACTTTTCCTGTAGGTTGAAGGGAAGTTTTTCAACTATTTGTCTTACCCCTCTAGCTGTGTCTAGGTATGCTAGCCCTGGTAGTGCACCATCTACTTTGGCACACTGTAACTCTAAAAGGAGGTCACCGAGTTCTCTTAACCTGGCATTGTCTTTGTTTGTTAGCCTTGGAAAGTCCTCTACCTTTTTTAAGAGTGCATCTTCGATGGCCTCTGAGGAGCCATAACACTCCTCAAGGCGCTGCCAGACCATTATCAAACCTGCAGGGGCGTTAAGGACATGTACTGCACGGATCCTTTTGGCCTGCTCTGAGGATTTTGGCCCTAACCACTTTGTGAGCAAGTCTAGTTCCTCTCTTGCTGACAGATTTAAGTCTTTAGTTGCACTAACAAATGAGGCTTTCCATGCCCAATAGTTTTCAGGTTTGTCATCGAAATGCAGTAAACCAGTACTGACTAGTTCTTTGCGGATGAGATATTTTGCAAAATCTTGTCCTCCATTAAACTCAGCCGAGTTATTGTTAAGAGGATGAAAGGTGTGAGCTAGAGGGTTTAACAGGTGGGTGTTTGTCAGACCCTTGGTTACCTTTTGCTCTTGTTTTATGCCTGTATTCATTGGAGGAGGTACATACTGGGTTGTAGTTGTTAGCTGATCAACTGACTGATTGGTGGCTTGCACTTCTACTGCATTGTCTCTCATTTCAAGGGGCTGCTGTGGCCTCTTGGAAGCTTCTGAAGAGAGTAACTCACATTGTTGTGCAACATATTCGCTGGTGCGCCATACTGTATCAAGAGGCTCAGTTTCAGTAGGGGGCCCTATGCTTCTCTCCCCGCTCTGATTCTCTGCTTCTTCGTAGGCTGCAACTTCTGCTTCAGCTGCTGCTATAATTTTATGACATTTTAGAATGTGGAGGCTAGCATCTAAGTCAGCCTTTTGTTTCATCATATTAGCCTCTTTTTCAGCAAAGGCTAGTTGAGCTTTAGCCGCTTGCGCCCTGGCGTAGGCCTTTATGGCTGAAGACCCTGTAGATGATGTGTGAGACTGCCTGCTGGTAACCCTGGACCTGGTGTCGAATGGCGGTGATGGTGGCTGCATGTCCGACGTTTGGTCTGAGGCGTCTGGCTTCTCCACGTCCACGTCTGGTTGTTGCTCTGCTTCGTTTCGCAGCTCATAGTTTTTCAAATAGTTTTTTCCTGAACGTAAGCTCATGTCTGCTTAATGTTGCTCTGTTGCTTGAATCCGCCGAGAAAATGTCCCGCCCCGGATGTCTTTAATGTCTTTTTACTGTGCTGCCCTCACAGCACGTTTCTCTGTGCTGCTAGACAGCCAACGAACCATTGAAGAAAACTTCGCACACAAGGCTTACTTTTCTTGTCTTTATAAAGTTTTCTTGCATGCGTGTGTAGCATGACGCGGTAACTGAAACATACAGAACAATGCAATCACTATCTACATATTAACATGCGGTATGCTAACACAAAGAACTAATACACGTAAATAACTAACAGAAACATCATCACTTAACAAAACTCATTCACGTAATACTTTAGAACATCAGTGCTCTCTATCAAGTGTTTGTACATAAAAATACTCACAAAGACAAAAGTTTCCCAAGACTCAAACGAAGAAGAACAACACAGCGTACTTAAATGAACTTTTTAACTTCGTTTCTGTGTGGCTAGCTGACTGTAGCCGTGGGAAAAAACACATCAAAGATCATCTATATACGGAAGAGCACACACTCTGCAGTAACAAAAAAACGATCCTTTAAGGAAAAGATGTC
The DNA here is from genome assembly GCA_020510985.1 of Pholidichthys leucotaenia. Classification (NCBI taxonomy): domain Eukaryota; kingdom Metazoa; phylum Chordata; class Actinopteri; order Cichliformes; family Pholidichthyidae; genus Pholidichthys; species Pholidichthys leucotaenia. The sequence goes on along the minus strand of CM035840.1, from coordinate 43,285,752 downwards.
TCACTTCGATAACTTTCTAAACACAGGTTTTGACAATTTTATCACTCATTTTAACTTATTTATTCCTTTTAACCAATTTATTAACTTTATAAATTTATCAATGTCTTTACCCAAAGACATGACAAGGACAGTGCTACCCCTCTAATACCACAATTTTGTAGTTTCTGTGGGGAGCGTGAAATAAAGAAGCTGAATTGTTTCATGATTCAGGTTTTAATATTGTAGTCACATCCCCAACATATCTCTCAGGAACAGAAGAGGCTGAACTCAGCCAGGACCCCCTTATTTATACATACAACATCAAAAGCCAAATCACACATCCTTGTCAAATCCTCTTATTGATCATAACTCCCCCTCGATGTCCTTCCGTCCTCCACCTGGCCCCAGGAGGTCAGGAAGTCCTTTCAGGTCTTTACCGCCGTGTCTCCGTCTCCCTGCTGTTCTTCACCGGCGGTCCAGACCTATTGTCCTCCTCTAAGACGTGAGGTCAGTCCACATATGCAATCTTAAACATCCCCTTGTGTTTACACATATGTAGGCATGAATACATGAGCCACAGCCCCCCCCCAAACGTCGAAGAATGGACAATATAATCGATCTCCAAAATATGATGACATCAATGGCACAACTATACAACTTGATCATCTTAAAAAAAAAAAAATTCAGCAACCACATCAACAGTATAGCCTATACAGCATGATCACATTAACAATTCAGTGATAACGCCAACAGCGTAGTCTACACAACATGCTCGCATTAAAAAATTTTAGTGATAACACCAACAGTATAGCCTATACCACATGATCACATCAAATATCAGTCTGTACGTCGTCTGGGTTTCAACCGTCTTCCGAATCTGCTGTACGCAGGCTTCGCCGTCCCTGCGGCGCTGTCCTGCAAAGAATCTGCAGCCTGAGGAAGAAAGTGGTTATTTGGTCCCTGCGGGGAGTCCGGGACGTGTTCCCTGGGGAGTCTGCCACGTCGAGGTGCCCTCGCCACTCGTACAGACTCGTCGTTCACCACAAAAGCAGGCTTTAATCTGTCAATACTGACTGTCTCTTTCCTGTCTCCTAAATCTAGCACAAAATGCTTATCACCAGTTTCCAGCACGCTAAATGGACCATCATATGGCGGCCGGAGGGTCGGTCTTAAAGCCTCGTGCCTGACAAAAACGAATTCGGCATTTTTTAAAGCCTGAGGAACAAAAACCCACGGAAAAGTGTGATGAACGGGGCCCGGGAGCATGTCCGTTTCCGTGCCGCTTAGTGGCCTCAGAGCTGGGAGGCGCCCTGGCTCTGGATGCTCTGGCAAGAACTCACCGGGCAGCCTGAGAGGTTGTGCAAAAACTAACTCTGCTGGGGAGGCATTCAGATCCTCCTTGGGCGCAGAACGCAACCCCAATAAAACCCACGGTAGTTTGTTTACCCAAACTGCATCCGTAAGCGACGCTCTGAGGGCTGCCTTCAAAGACCTGTGAAAACGCTCGCATAAACCGTTAGCCTGGGGATGATACGCGGTAGTGCGATGGATTGTCGCCCCTAAGCTGCTGGCCATCGCTGACCAAAGCTCGGAGACAAACTGAGGTCCCCTGTTGGACGTAATGTCCGACGGAACCCCGAAACGCGCTACCCAGGCCGTTAAAAAAACGCGCGCCACCTCTGCAGCCGTGGTTGATGTTAGTGGGACCACTTCTGGCCAACGCGTGGTTCGGTCTACCATTGTCAAAAGATGTGTGAACCCCTGCGACGATGGTAGAGGGCCCATGAGGTCGACATGCACATGATCAAATCTCTTGGCCGGGATTCGGAACGGCTCTAAAGGGGCTTTCATGTGCTTGTGAATTTTGGCCCGCTGGCAAGACATGCAGGTTCATGCCCACTCTTTCACGTGCTTGCGCAGGCTCGGCCAGACAAACTTTTCCGCAACCATTTTCACCGAAGCGCGCACTCCCGGGTGTGCCAGGGAGTGAACCGAGTCAAAAACGCGGCGGCGCCACGCGGCCGGGACTACCGGGCGTGGTCGCCCAGTTGACACGTCGCAGATTAAGGGTGGCATACCGGTTTGCAAACACCTGCTCTCCAGCCTTAACCCTGTTGGTCCAGACTGGAGTGCGCGCACGTCCGCATCACTACCCTGTTCCGCTGCCATGGCCGCGTAATCTATCCCTATGTGAACTGGGGCTGCGTACGCTTCCATGTTGCTCTTGTGCCCTGCGGCTGCGGTAGTATAATCTGCCTCCGCGTGCCCTGGTGATGTCACAGTGCGGGAGAGGCAGTCTGCCACTACGTTGAGTTTACCCGCTACGTGCTGAATGTCCGTAGTAAATTCTGAAATTGCGGCCAGATGCCTCTGCTGCCGGCCCGACCAAGGTTCTGAAATTTTAGACATCGCGAAAGTGAGCGGTTTATGGTCGACAAAAGCCGTGAAACGCCGACCTTCCAGCCAGAACTGGAAATGGCGAATGGCCAAATGGAGTGCTAACAGTTCCCTGTCAAACGTGCTGTATTTGCGCTCGGCTTTGTTCAAGGATTTGCTGAAAAATGCCAACGGCTGCCAAACTCCGTCCACGTGCTGTTCCACGACCGCCCCCATGGCCAAATCTGATGCGTCCGTAGTGAGCGCTATGCGGGCCGATGGTTCGGGGTGGGCTAAAAGCATGGCGTCAGCCAGGGCTCTTTTTACTTCTGCAAATGCGCGCTTCCACTCCGGGGACCACACGACCGCGTTGGAGGGTTTTTGTTTTCTGAGCGCGGCATATAATGGTTGAATGAGCTGAGCTGCGTGGGGCAGGAAACGGTTATAAAAATTTACCATTCCCAAAAACTCCTGCAATGATTTGACCGTCTGTGGTCGGGGGAAATTTGCCACTGCGCGCATCTTGTCAGGCAATGGGACTGCCCCTTCTGTGGAAACGCGGTGTCCCAGAAAATCGATCTGCGCCACGCCGAACTGGCACTTGGCTGGATTAATTATTAACCCGTGTTCTCCCAACCTCCGAAAAACTGTAGTGAGGTGTTTTTCGTGTTCCTCCTCGGACATGCTGGCGACTAAAATGTTGTCGAGATAGACGAACACGAAAGGGAGATCACGCAACACAGCGTCCATCATACGCTGGAATGTTTGTGGGGTTATTACGGCTGTTTTAGGGACGTCCTCCGATCGGACTGGAACTTGATGGTAGCCGCGAACCAGATCTATTTTAGAAAAAATGTGCGCTCCCGCCAGATGCACGGAAAAATCCTGAATGTGTGGGATTGGGTAGCGGTCATGCGCTGTAGCGTTGTTTAGTCTGCAATAATTGCCGCAAGGTCTCCAGGAGCCGTCAGCTTTAGGGACCATATGCAGTGGCGAAGCCCATGGGCTTTTCGAACGACGAATAATGCCCAGCCTTTCCAGGCTGGCGAACTCCTCGCGTGCTATGGCGAGTTTGGCAGCATCTAAGCGCCGAGCTTTCACGAAGATGGGGGGGCCAGTTGTGGTGATAAAATGCTTCACCCCATGTTTCGCCACTGTTGCTGAAAATTTGGGAACTGTGAGTGCTGGAAAGTGGGTGAGGAGTGTGTCAAACTTACCGCCTGCTGTGGCAACGCTGGCCTGCACGGGTGGTGGGGACACTTGAGCTGTACAAGGAATAGAGTAGAAAGACAGTGCATTTACTAATCGTCTGTTGGCAAGATCAACTAACAACCCATGTGAGCACAAGAAATCAGCACCTAACATGTTGAAACTCACCGCCGCTATGATAAAAGTCCACTCATAAGTGCGGCCGTGTAAGGACAGGGACAAAGTCCTTTCTCCATAGGTGTTGATGCTCGAGCCGTTCACCGCCATTGTCCCATCGCCGCGGGGGCCAGCCACCCGGTCAGCGTAGGTCGGGGTGATGAAGCTCACCTGAGCTCCGGTGTCTATGAGGAAACGCCGCCCGGAGCTCTCATCAGTGATGTAGAGCAGCTTATTGGTCTCGCCGAGAGCCGAAGCTGCTAACGGATCACGGCTTTGGAGTTTCCCGAGGTCTTGTACCTGCACGGTGGCACACACCTGTGTGCCTTCTCTGCGAAACGCCGGTGATAATAGCAGAGGCCATCTCCTCCACTGCGTCGTGGCTGCGCCGCTGCCATGGTGGGTGGGTTCGGCTCCGCTGTCTCCGGCTCTTCGTCGCCCCGGGTCGCCGCACCGAGGTCCGCCACTGCTGCTGTGGCCGTCTGCTCACCGCAGGAGTTGAGGAGCCGCTGCGCTTCCCGGGCCAGCGCACGGAAATCCCGCTGGGTCTCACAACACATGCTGGATAGGGTGCCTCTCATGTGCGTCGGGAGGTTGCTGAGGAAGATGTGCTTGAAGAGGGAGCTGTCGTTGTCTGCTTCTCTCAACTGAAGCATGTCTTCCATCAGGGTGATTGGTCTGCGCCCTCCTTGGCCGTACATAGCCAGTAGCCTCTTAGCCTTCTCTTCGGCTGAGGGCACGAAACACTCGATGAGGGTAGCCTTTAACTCGCCGTATTTGTCGTCGGCGGGAGGCTGCTGTACCACGCTCCGCACGCATCGCGCTGTACGGGCGTCGAACTTGGCGATGACGTGGTAGAACTTGGTGTCATCTGCAGTTATTCCCGCGAGCGCGAACTGCCCCTCGGCCTGGAGGAACCACGAGTCCGGGTCATTCTGGCAGAATTCTGGTAGTTTAATGGCGACGGCGCTCGCTTGGGCCGCCTCCGACGAGTCTGTCTCGGGGGACCTCCTTTCATCCATTCTCATGTAACTGGTCACCAATGTGGGGAGCGTGAAATAAAGAAGCTGAATTGTTTCATGATTCAGGTTTTAATATTGTAGTCACATCCCCAACATATCTCTCAGGAACAGAAGAGGCTGAACTCAGCCAGGACCCCCTTATTTATACATACAACATCAAAAGCCAAATCACACATCCTTGTCAAATCCTCTTATTGATCATAACTCCCCCTCGATGTCCTTCCGTCCTCCACCCGGCCCCAGAGGGTCAGGAACTCCTTTCAGGTCTTTACCGCCGTGTCTCCGTCTCCCTGCTGTTCTTCACCGGCGGTCCAGACCTATTGTCCTCCTCTAAGACGTGAGGTCAGTCCACATATGCAATCTTAAACATCCCCTTGTGTTTACACATATGTAGGCATGAATACATGAGCCACAGTTTCTTTAATAATAAATTATGATCCACTGTATCAAATGCTTTTTTAAGATCCAGGAATACCCCAACTGAATACTCTTTATTTTCAATGGCAGTTGATATTTTTTCTATAAATTCCATTAGAGCAAATGCAGTTGTCCTCTTGTGTCTGAACCCATATTGCTGCTCACACAATAAATTATTCTTCAGTATGAAGTTGTCAATTCTCTCATAGAATATTTTTTCAAGTATCTTGGAAAATTGCGGCAATATTGAAATTGGTCTATAGTTTGAGAATTCCCCTCTGTCACCCGTCTTGTATATCGGAATTACTTTAGCTATTTTCATTGCATTGGGAAATATACCTGTTTGGAGAGACAGGTTACAGCAGGGGTGTCAAACTCATTCCATGGAGGGCCAAGACCCTGCAGGTTTTACTTCCACCCAGTGTCTTCAGCAGGTGATTTCACTGATCAGCAATCAGTGGGAAGAAATTCAGTGAACTCACCTGTTGAAGACACTGGGTGGAGGTAAAACCTGCAGGGTCTTGGCCCTCCATGGAGTGAGTTTGACACCTGTGGGTTACAGATATACGTCAGTGGTTTCACTAAGCATTCAATAAGTCGCTTCGTGTCGGTGTTAGGTGGTACGACTGGCATTAGCGTTAAGCTAACTAGCGTTAGCTTAGCAAACGCTTCGGGTAAAGCGTAGCAGCGAACCACAAAAGAAACGCTAGTCAGTTTACTTACAGTGGCCGGTGAAAGGCGATTAAAGGGGTATTCCAACGGAGGTGGAAATTCAGCACGTGCGTGTGCGTCACAAATGCCGATCGCTCTTGGTTAGTTATTTTAATGGCAAAATCAGCAACTTTGTCTCAGCACTGAAAAGTGTGACCATCCCGGTCGCTATCTTGCTCATGAAAGCTCATGAAATAAGTGTGTGCATGTGAGTAGTTTGTCAGGAAACATATGAAGCGGAGGGCCGGTCGCAGCAGCTCTCCCCCCCGGGAACCCCGAGCAGGCAAGGCAGTGCCCTGCCTGACCCCTACCCCCCCAATGGGGCCAACGCCCGCCCCCAGGCCCCAGGAGGCCAGCGATCCCGCCCCCCGGGCCGGAGACCGGCCCACGCCCCCCAGCGCGAGCCCCCCTGGCACCCCCACAGCGGGCCCGCCCCAGCGCCACTGCTGCACACCCCGGGGACCCCCATGCCCAAAAAAGTCCCCCTGCCCAGGGGAGCCCACATTGCTGAGAGGCACTACCGCCCTTAATCCAGCACCTCCCGACTCGCAGACACACCCCTCCCCACACCTTCACACCCACATGCTCCCATGCGCACCCATATGCACTAACTCCCTCTCACTCACCCGGACCAACCCATTCTCTCTCACTCCTGTACCCATTCAAACTCACCCTCATTCACCCTTGTTTCATAAGGCGGCTGTGAAGCAGATGCAGTGAGCCTGAACGCCACCAGTGCCCGGCAGTGACCGGGGAGACCACCGGTGCAGGCCACAGAAGCAGACCCACACCCCCGGTGCCCACCTGAGCGACTGATCAGCATACCACCGCAGGCGCCCCGAGATGCCACCCGACATGCAAAGTGCCACACAAAACCGACCCACCATCACCACCTCCATTCATCACCCCTCACTCTCACTTAAGCTCATATTCAGTCCCCCTCTCCCTCTCACTCCCTTGGTTGTATCTATACATTCAGTAGCACCCAGGGATTTTGACAACATGATGGGTCCCAGGCTCCCCACCGGGCCCCCCATGCCCCCAGCAGGAGGAGGGCAACAGGGGTGGGGGTCTTCTCCCACACAAAACATGGTGGGTGTATGTCGGTTATATGATGTAGTTGTGTGTAAATATGTGGACTACCAATGTGCAATTAAAACTGGGGGGATAGTGATTGGAGCACTGCTAGCCACTGCGATAGGTAGTGGGGCCCCCATCCCCTCAAACCCATGTTTAAAATGCAATTAAAATTGAGGTGAGTGCAGCCCCACCGTGCAGCAAAGGTATCCCCTTCGCTGACACAGTGCGGCATCCCCCCACCCCAAAGCCCTAAATGTATTCAAGAAGATGTATATTCCACTCAGAGTTGGGGGGGTGGGGTAAGACCGGGAGGGAGGCGGTCCAAAAGCAAGGCTGTCCCCCCACAGAAGCCAGCTTGCAAACTGATTCATGAGGCCACCCACCACCCCCAAATCCCAACCCAGTGCGAGGGCCGCCAGTGCAAGCGGCCCAGTACCCACCAGCATCGCGCCCTGGCGCTCCCAGCACCACAAACATGATAGGGCAGCCATACCAATTCCCACTCATCTTACACACACAAACATGGACAACACCAACTCTTTGTAGATATCAGATATTTGAATCTGAATGCCTAGGAAAAAGTTCTAGGAAACTGTGGGACTCAGTTAAAGTTATGACAAAGATGACTCCATCCAAAACCTGCATTAATGTAATGAATGAGGAAGTAAAGGCAAACGAGTTGAATAATTTCTTTTGCAGATTTGAGACTAGAGATTTTTCTCATGAACAAAAAGCTGCTCTGGACGCTATATCAGTATTAGGCTCTGAAAAAATTATAGTTGACCAGCATGCTGTGGAAAGATTTTTCTCACGTATGTGCCCCAGGAAGGCATCTGGACCAGACGGGATCTCTGGGCGCTTACTGAAGTCATGTAGTGAGGAGCTAGCAGAAGCCTGGAGTCCCATCTACCAGAAGTCTATAGATACGTGTTCTGTCCCAGCAATTTGGAAAAGCTCTATTATAATTCCTGTACCAAAAAAAGCAAGCTGCAAAGAGAATAATGACTATCGTCCTGTTGCACTGACCTCACTGGTAATGAAGTGCCTCGAGAAGATTGTCATTGACATTCTGAAAACTGATTTTGGAGGACTTTTGGATCCTCTGCAGCTTGCTTATAAAAATAATAGAAGTACAGAGGATGCCATTTTAACCTTAACTCATTCTGTGTTTAAACATTTGGAGGAGACAACCTCACATGCACGTCTTTTATTGGTTGATTTTAGTTCAGCTTTTAACACAATGCAGCCACACCTTTTAATTAAGAGGTTAAATGATTTTAAAGTGCATCCTGTCATTATTAAATGGTACCACTCATTTTTAACTTATTGTAAACAGCAAGTTAGTGTAAATGGAACTTTATCTAAATCCAGAACCCTCAGCACAGGAGCTCCCCAAGGCTGTGTTAGTTCACCATTTTTGTTCACCTTGTACACTGATGAGTGCAGAAGTGTCTATCCAGGCAATCAAATTATTAAATTTTCTGATGACACTGCTATTTTATCACTACTTCAAAAGACTCATGATCTGTCAAGCTATTTTATAGAAATTCAGAGGTTTGTCAATTGGTGTGATGACAGTCATCTCATTTTGAATACTGACAAAACAAAGGAGATGGTGTTTGACCCTTGGGGAGTTGGTGACCACAGGCCTGTGGTCATCCACAACCACACTATAACAAAGGTTAGTTCCTATAAATATTTGGGAGTATTTATTGACAATTCATTAACCTGGAGCACACATACTGATTACCTCTGCAGTAGACTACAACAGCGGCTGCATTTCTTGCGTAGATTAAGAATACATGGCGTTGATAAAAGGATTATGCTAATATTTTACTAGGCTGTGTTGGAGAGCTGTATTAGATACAGCATTACAGCTTGGTTTGGCAACCTCTCTGTGAAACTAAAGAACAGAGTGTTGCGTTTAATTCATACAGCATGGAAAATTATTGGAGTTAAAGAGTATTTACCCATGCAGATCTTACACGACCAGGCAGCCTGTAGACAAGCTCAAAAAATAATCAGTGACATGAGCCATGTACTAAACAATGAATATGTGCGGCTGCCCTGAGGGAGGAGATACAGAGTCCCCAAATGCAGGTTCAATAGATACAAGAACTCATTTATCCCGACGTCAGTAAAACTTTTAAACTCAGATAAATAGGTCAGGGACACTTAAAACTCCTGTTCTTAATGACTGCTGTTATATATTTATGTATGTATGTACTTGTATTATTTATTGGGTTTTATTTCATTTATTATGTACTACATCCATTGTGTATGTGTGGATTGTGTGGTTGCAGCACGGGTGACAAGCCCAAGACAAATTTCCCCTTGAGGGACAATAAAGTTTATCTTATCTTATCTTATCTTATCTATCTGAATGAAGCCAATGTGAAGGCTCAGCAATAAACATTTTCTGATGACTTGAAAGCAAAGCAATTACAAAAAAAAAGTTGTTTCTGAAAAAAAAATAGAGGTGTGTGGTACATATATTGAGTTCATATCTCCCACAAATGTATGGCTGTATGTGTATTGGGGGCTTCACGTCTCGCGGGACAAAGAAAGTCTGGGTCTGCAGAGATCTACAGGAGATGAGGAGGAGGTGCGAGTTTTGGCCTTTGTCTCAGAGAGGATGCCCCAGAAGGATTCCCGGAGCATCGAGGGATAAGAGACGGACATCAAAGAGTTGCATTGTGACTGGGAATTAAATGCCATGTGATTGTATGTTTGCTAAAGCACCATGTGACTTAGGCAGTATAAGAGTGTGGTATTTCATTGCTCGGCCTCTTTTCTTGTTTAGAGATTGCTAGAGAATGTGTTCTCATAATAAAGCTGAACCTGAGAAATAAACTCAGCCTCATCCTTGAATGCATTCCCTACACTGGTGACCCGACGACAAATTATGGCCGGGAACGACATTCCCGCACCGGTCTCATCAGGAGCCAGCCAGGCTAACGCAGCTACCGCAGTCCAGCTGCCCAATTACTGGCAGCATAGCCCGCGCTCCTGGTTCAACACTGTCGAGGCGCAGTTCCATCTTCGGGGAATTTCGGCGGATGCAACGAAGTTCTACCATGTAGTCGCAAAGCTGGACAGCCTCACAGTCCAGCGGGTGGAGAGCCTGACTAACCACCCACCAGACGACGACAAGTACGGCGCATTGAAAGCCGCTCTCATCCGTGCTTTCACCCCCTCGCTGGGAGAGCGAGCAGAGAAGCTACTGGTGTTGACTGAAGGCGAGGCAGACAGGCATGCGGACCTGATGGCGAGGATGCTGAGCCTGAGAGGCGATGATGATGACGGCTTTATCTTCGCCCATTTTTTCTTCAGGACACTACCGCCAGCGGTGAGAGTTACCCTGGCCGGTTCACAGCTGCTGACCAACCGAGATTACCACGAGCTGGGCCAGGAGGCACAGCGACTCGCCGACGCCCATAGACACCACACGGCCATGACGGCGGCAGCGGAGCTGAGCGCGACGCCCGGAGATGGCCAGAGGCTGCAGCACCAGATTCGCTGACGTCAGCAGCGGCGGAGGCCAGGAGGCACGGAGCGGGCGACGCCCTCTGCTTTTATCATCGACGTTTCGCCGAGAAGGCATTCTTCGCAGCCCTCACAGAGATGTGCTAATGATTCTGATCCACAGATGCAGCAAGCCGGGGCAGAAGGAACCAAGCCGGCTTACAGCAGATATGGAAGGAGGTTAAAACCCAAGCATTTGGTGGACTGATTTGTGATATGCAGTGATGTTTTTTGTCATGCATCTCTGATTATGTTTTGTCCCTTAATAGACGTTTGGGGGGGGGGGGGGTTATGTGGCACATATATTGAGTTCATATCTCCCACAAATGTATGGCTCTATGTGTATTGGGGGCTTCACGTCTCGCGGGACAAAGAAAGTCTGGGTCTGCAGAGATCTACAGGAGATGACGAGGAGGTGCGAGTTTTGGCCTTTGTCTCAGAGAGGATGCCCCAGAAGGATTCCCGGAACATCGAGGGATAAGAGACGGACATCAAAGAGTTGCATTGTGACTGGGAATTAAATGCCATGTGATTGTATGTTTGCTAAAGCACCATGTGACTTAGGCAGTATAAGAGTGTGGTATTTCATTGCTCGGCCTCTTTTCTTGTTTAGAGATTGCTAGAGAATGTGTTCTCATAATAAAGCTGAACCTGAGAAATAAACTCAGCCTCATCCTTGAATGCATTCCCTACAGGTGAAATATAAGTTGCTTATTTGTGAAAACTGCTATCTAACAACTGCTAGTATTCAAAAAGTCCTGCTGCACCACTTTGCTGTTTTTACAGTCATGTATCTGACCCATAGGATGGGTTTTCTTTCTGTTGGAAGAGAATTTCACCACATTTGATGAAAAAACTCAATCTAGAACAGATTGTGGACTCAGGCATTAAGCAAAAATTACTGACTGGATTTCATTAAATTTGGTGAAAGAGTCGAACTAGAGCCACAGAAGGACACATTACATTTTGAAGTGAATCACAATTAAGTGGCAGCTCCGGGAAATTCTCAACTGAGGAAAAAAAGATGTATATGAGAGGTGAGAATTTTATGTAGAATATAGCATGGATGTTGGTGCATGCAGCCTCAAAAAAAGTGAATGCACGTACAAGTCTGCAAGCGGTCACAGTGAACTGCGCCAGAAAACTTCCACCGGGGGGAAGTATTGAGCAATCCGCCAACACTGGGACAACCCTTGTTCATCTTTTTGCCTGTCTGTTTTCTTCCTCTGCCACTAACAGCAAAAGCTCCTGTTCATCTTGATCGTCATCGTATTCACATACCTTAATCCCCTCCACCATTTGAAACGTCCGCCACTATGCACCTCTTTTGTGTTTGGTTTGCAGCTGTACAAATCAGTTTGGTGGCTCTTGGCTTCCACCAATAGTACGGGCATGTGAATTGCAGATAATATTCAATGCGCATGTGTGAAATATGGCTGTTGAGCAGCAGCTGCAGTGCCTCAAAAATCTGAATACTGACTTGTACACAAACGCACTACAGAATGCATACATTTTCCCCTTGCAGGGACTCTGATCAGGCCTTTAGGCGCTAATGCTTACACTCCCAACATTTAACATTTGGGCAGTGGTGACCTAATGGTTAGGGATGTGGACAGGTGACTGGAGGGTCGCTGGTTCGATCCCTGGACTGGCAGGATCAGATGTGGGTGGGACGGATAATGTAGTAGTGTTTGCCCCACCCTCCTTAACCCCACTGTGGTGCCCTTGAGCAAGGTCCTTAACCCCAGCTGCTCTAGCTGAGCTATTCAGTGGCCACAGGTCAGTCTGTGGTTGTACTGGGCAACTTCCAGGTGCGAATGTGTAACTGTGTGAGTGTGAACAGGCGTCCTTGAAAAAGAGGTTGCCTCTCAGTGGAACTGTTATGTCCATAACTCATACGCCAATAACCAGGCTGGAGGTGCAGCAGGTTTATTAATTACAATAACAGATAACTGACAGCGCTCCATACAGGCCAAAAGGGTCGGCGGCGAAGACAGCTAGTCTCTCCCGCCCTACCTCTTTATACCCCAGGTGACGCCACCACCAGAAAGGCGGGCCGTCATCTCCCACTACACCCAGGGTACCCCAGCCACCATCTTGCTACCCAACATTCCCCCCCATAGAAAAATGCCAAACACACAGAATAGGCCCACCCAATTTAGACCCGACTCACGCACTACCAATAAAACCATATGTATATACAACAAATAAACCAGCCTATCCATTCACACCACATAACTAGAGGGGCCAGGTAGACTGCTGGCACCCCCTCCATGGACAGGCGGGTTATTCTGCCGCCTTATTCCTAAAAGTCCAACATCTACATATGTATATATGTGTGTGTGTGTGTATATATACAGTATATATATATATATATATATATACTGTATATATACTGTATATATATGTGTGTGTGTGTGTGTATAAATAGCCGTGTTCCTAAAAAAAATCGAAATAATCCCAGAGCAAGATAATATATACGTATATGCAACCAAATTACAACACATAACATTCAAGCAATCAAATGTTTATTTTGAACTCAAGGTTCATAGTGTATACAAAACATGTGTAAAAATAAAAGTATACTGTATAAAATTCAGCAATCACACAGCGCTCATATAACAACATTAAAATACAATAATGAACTCAATATAAAATAGAACGCTGTGGCGGTTTGGTGTAAACCCCCACAAACAGACTGGACAGACACAGCGCTCGGCTAGAGCAATTAACAGAACAGTGAAATGTGTGTATTAATGTCTACAGGCAGACCCGCTTCTTCTGGCTCACTTCTGTGATGTTAATGTTGCCTTTCATGCATTGTGTTCATGCGTCCTGTCCTTACTGTGACCTAGGGACCGAGATCAATATGTCTCTCAAATGCAAATGTCTCATGCCTGTTCTGTTATCTCTTTGATCATACCAACTGCTGGGGGAATGCCCTTCGATGTATTGTTGTAGTTGGGTATATATGCTGCAACTCTGTAACTCAAACTCTCTCATTCTGATTCTGCAACTGCTACTGCTGGACACACACACCGTGTGTCTCCTCTTCTCTGAGAGCCGCTTGGGCTCGCTCCCGGCACGCATGCACAGCGCCGGGAGCGGAGCTCGTGACGGCGGTATGATTCAATAAACCAACTAAAACCTCAGCATCGCTGCTTATTATTTCATGCCGCTGCACTGGTGACCCCGAGCATGCACACGTTTTGTGCAAAGCAACCTTCTGACCTGGACAGCTGCACTGGTGACCCCGAAGACGCACACGCTTTGTGCGACGCAACCTTCTGGTCTGGACATCCACGCTGAACCGGCCGAGGGACACAAGACGTCTCCTCCCTCTCGCCACCCCAACGCACCATGACCTGAAGGCAGAAAAGAACACGCTGCCAGTGAACGCTTCACTGATGACCCCACAGACGCACACGCTTTGTGCGACGCAACCTTCTGGTCCGGACGACCACGCTGGCGACTCGACGCTGAAAAAAACACGCTGCCAGCGAACACAGCAGCCTGATGCAAACGATCCGCCCTCCCTTCTGCTTCAGGGAGACCTTGACGCGGAGCCAACACAGGCGAGCTACTCTCCCGGCATCGCCCACGACTGGGAAAACTGCAGAAAACGTCATGGCGCGACCCTCGCCTGAGATCGGGACGTCCACGCTGGACCGGCCGAGGGACACAGAACGTTTTCTCCCTCTCACCGCTCCTTCTCCCTCTCAGCGATCCTACTCATCTACCCGAGCCTGAGGAACAAAGATCGTCTATCTCCCCTCAACGCTCCAACGCACCATGACTAATCTGCAGCCACAGCTCATCATAGATGATTATCGGCACCGTCTGCGCCGATCTCCACCAAGATTCTGCACCCTGACTCACCTCTCCAGCTGGCCCACCCACGCACGAGCCCCGGCGCACGCAACGGGGAGTTACAAGGACGGCGCATCACGCACGGGGCAAATATGGCTCTTCTGACCGCCTTCCTTCTGCTGCACACTGGCCCTTCAGGCTTGCTTGTACACCTGAGGCCCGCAGCTTGCTCACTGGATTTTATGGTCTTAACCACGGCACACAAGGGGAATTCAGCTGTCTGCGGTTCCCGAGGCTTTAGGGTTGCGCCTGCCCTAAAGTCAACACGCCAGTCCCTCTGCTTTTATTTTTTTCTTACAGCCGCTCCTGCTTTTCTTCATGGCCACGAGAGGAGTCAGAGACTAATTTTTCTTCTTGTGGACCTCCGCACGCGCAACGGGACAGCCCCTCGACGTCGCGGAGCAGCAAGCAATTTTTGCGCGGCTCGGACAATTTCACCGTCCCGGTTGGCACGTACTACCCCCCTCCTCCCTCCCCCTCTGCCTGCAGCGAGCTTCTTCCACAGCTCGCTCCCATAAATGGATTATTGAGGTCCCGGCCCCCTGCCGTGCCCTCTGGGGGGGAGCGTGTGGCGGTTTGGTGTAAACCCCCACAAACAGACTGGACAGACACAGCGCTCGGCTAGAGCAATTAACAGAACAGTGAAATGTGTGTATTAATGTCTACAGGCAGACCCGCTTCTTCTGGCTCACTTCTGTGATGTTAATGTTGCCTTTCATGCATTGTGTTCATGCGTCCTGACCTTACTGTGACCTAGGGACCGAGATCAATATGTCTCTCAAATGCAAATGTCTCATGCCTGTTCTGTTATCTCTTTGATCATACCAACTGCTGGGGAATGCTCTTTGATGTATTGTTGTAGTTGGGTATATATGCTGCAACTCTGTAACTCAAACTCTCTCATTCTGATTCTGCAACTGCTACTGCTGGACACACACACCGTGTGTCTCCTCTTCTCTGAGAGCCGCTTGGGCTCGCTCCCGGCGCGCATGCATGGCGCCGGGAGCGGAGCTCGTGACGGCGGTATGATTTAATAAAACTTCACTTAAAACCTCAGCATCGCTGCTTATTATTTCATGCCGCTGCAACGCCACCACTTCCAAATGCTGGAGTGAAGTGTGAGTGACAAATTAACAGTTGCGGATATAAAATGGTTGTAACATGCCAGCAACCTTCTCATAAAACTATAAACATTCTTTCATAGCAACTCGCCAAAAGACGGAATATTCAAGGACACAAACATCTCGCTTGCACTCGACCTACGAGGTATAGCTAACAACCTTCTTAGGGAATTATTATATGCAATGCGGATGTAACATTACACTAACATTTACTAACATAACATTTACACTCTTATTGGAGGCCCCCACCCCAACACACCCACCCAAAACCCAGGCACATCACAACAATTCAAACACAGTGTTGGGGACATCGCTTTTCTCTTTTTCTTTTTTACACACACACGCGGGCACACACACAATAAGTCCATGTAAAACTATATACACCATGACTAGGGGTAAAACTTATCCAAAACCCACCCAAGTCATTTTACAGACCCGCTGGAAAAGCCACCCCTTGGATTACCATCCGGTGGTTCCCGCCCAGAGTGCCTCCATTTCTTGGCCTCTGGAGATGAGCTGCGCCGCCGCCTCTACCTCTTCATGCGCCGCAGCTCATTGGGGTTTCTCCAGGAATCATCGGACAGCCCCAAATAGCCGTCCTCACAGGCAGTCACCACATGCAGCCACCCTTGGTCATCCTGTTGCTGACAAATTTTGTGGATGCCCCTCAGCCGAGCTTCCACCCTGGGCCGGACCTCATCACCAATGCGCAAGGGAGCTCTATGTTGCTTGCGCAGTCCACTGCATCGTGATTGGGCTTCACTCCTGGGTCGGGGCATTCCCCCGACCCGGTCCGAAGCCCTCCTCCGATGTCGATGTTCAGCGCGTTTTAGGATCGTGCCAGCAAGTCTTGTTCCAGTTTCCTTCTTTTTCAGCACCGACATAGCCTCTGTAGCTCCTTGCTCACTGGTATCACTAGGACCTACTTCGAAAGACGAGTGAGCCGACTCCAGCCGCCGCCCCGGGGGTCCTGCCGTGCCGTTCAGTTCCCACATCCAGGGTAACTTGAACACTGGCATCGGGACCCTCCCGAGACGGTGTTCCTCGATGCTGGTCCTGCACTCCTCTCATCACACCAGGCCAATCACTGTCCCACACTGCGTCGTCCTCCACATGCAGAACCGGTTGGTCCCACAATCCGCAGCCTGACCACTCCTCTCCGGTGTTGCTGGTAATGGAGAATCCCAGGCCGTAAAACATGTCACAGCCTAAGATGTTTGACCCAGAAGCTGTCACCACGAACAGGATGCCGGCCACCACTGCTGACTTGTACCTAGCTGTTAATTCTATGGAGCCCAAGACGGTTAGCTTATTCAATTTCAATTCAATTCAATTCAATTCAAACGTTTATTTCGAACTTAGGGTTCATAGTATATACAGAACATGTGTAAAAAAAAAAAAAGTGTATAAGATTCAGCAATCACACAGCGCTCATATAACAACAATAGAATACAATAATGAACTCAATATAAAATAGAACACCACCACTTCCAAATACTGGAGTGAAGTGTGAGTGACGAATTAACAATTACGGATATAAAATGGTTGTTACATGCCAGCAACCTTCTCATAAAACTATAAACATTCTTTCGTAACAACTTGCCAAAAGACGGAATATTCAAGGACACAAACATCTCGCTTGCACTCGACCGATGAGGTATAGCTAACATCCTTCTTAGGGAATTATTATATGCAATGCAGATTTTGTTCCTAACAGCAACATTGCTATTAAACCATAGAGGCGAGCAATACATTGAGGTATAGAAAGTCTTGAACAACATACATTTAACATCAGGAGAACACCTATGGAACTTCCGCAACAGTAAATTTGTTTGAGCATAGAGTTTCCTGAGTTGCCTATTACAATCAACATTGGTCTTATCACATTCAATCCACACACCTAGGTATCTGGCTTTTTCAACAAAGTTCAAATTATTACCACAAAGTGGCATAACAGGATCCGAAGTTTTGACACCCTTCGGTTTGAATGCCATACACATAGATTTAGTACAGTTGAACAAGATGCCATTTTTTTCACCAAATTTCTCACATACCGAGACGAGATGTTGCACGGCTGCAGTAGACAAACTTAACAAACAAAGATCATCAGCGTAGAAAATGTGATTTAACAATGCACCATCGATGGAGCCACCAACATTAGTATTGTTCAACAGTACACTGAGATCATCAATATAGACATTAAACAACAAGGGTGACAGTACACCACCTTGTTTAACACCATTGGTCACACAAAATTTAGATGAGGTAACATTGCCCCACCTAACAACCATAGACTGCCTTCTGCACCAAATATAACAAGATGCTAACAATATAAATAGGAATACCTCGATCGATCAATTTTCTAAACAAACACCAGTGGTTAATCTTATCAAAGGCTTTGCTAGCATCTAAAAACGTAACATAAACACTAGTGGATTGACTTCTGAAGTAGTCAACAAATTCATGGAGTAGATAAACAGCCTTATCAGTTGAATGAGCTGACTTGAAACCAAACTGATTATCATTTGTCCACAGATAATCCTCAATTCTATTCAGGAGTAAACCCTCTAACAATTTAGATATAACATTTGCAACAGCTATAGGTCTGTAATTGTTCATGTCAGACAGACTAGCACACTTGTTTTTCACCAAGGGAATAATAACAGAATCCATCAACACATCTGGCATGTAACCATGAACAAACATACAGTTAAAACACAATGACAACAGAATACACAAATTAAAATTGGCATTAATAAGGCATTCACTAGTGAGACAATCAGGACCAGCTGATTTGCCTTTCTTGAAAACTTTGATCAGTGAAACAACTTCAGCAGGAGTAACAACAGAAATATCAAAGATATCAAACATGTCATCATACAGGTGAACATCACGCATAACAGAATCCTTCATAGAAACATTCTTAACTGAGTTGAAAATAGCTTCATATTTCCCCCATAGCCAAAGTAGGGCGCCATCAGGTCTCTTAAGCGGTAGTGTGGAAACAGACTCCTCACGGTGGACCAGTTCAACACCGAGGCCACTGCTCTGGTATCCACCATCAACGGCACTTCCTGCCGTCCAGCGAAACAGTGCAGTAAATGCGTCCATCCATGCTCGGGGAGATGGTATGAATAACTGTAGGAGTCTTTGCCAAGGAGCCTACTTCTTGTTGTCGGTCCCCTCGCTCAAAATTCTTGCAGGCCCGGGCAAAATGGTATAGCAGACCACACTTGCCACAGCGCTTGCCCTTCGCCAGACACTCTCTTGACTTATACTGGTGCCTGGTGGCCCCGCAGCCATAACGCTTTGGTGAACCTGGAGCAGACCTAATTTTCACAGCGGAGGCATATTCCTCTTCTCCATCGCTGTCCTCATTCATGGGGCCCACAGCCAGCGTTTTAAAACGTGGTTCATCTTGGGTTGGCGTGGTCCTCTTGCTAAAATCCCTTGCTAGGTATGTTAGGAGCCTCGACCGTGCTGCAGAACAACGCACATGCTCCGCTAGCTGATCACGGACCATTTCGTCCCCCAGGGCCCCAAACTGGCACTCCCCCACCAACTCACGCAGGTCTGCAACAAACCACTGGACCGACTCTCCCGTCCACTGATGGTGCTGCCGAAACTGGATACGCCGGACTATGACGTTCTCAGGGGGCACGAAAATAATGCGCCATTAGCTCCACCACCTCCTCAAAGCTATCGGCTACTCCTAGAGTGTCGAAAATTCTCTGGCCCTCCATGCCTAATTTGTGGACCAAAATAGCCTTAGCACACAGCTTCTCGAGCTCACCAAGATCAAGGGCCACCAAATAATTTTGAAAAGCCACGTACCATCTAACCCAGGGTACGGGCATCTCACCCAGGGCCTCCAAAAATGGCTGAAAGTTGGTGACAGCTTGCTCCATACCGTTGTTTAACCTCGTCGCCAAATATTATGTCCATAACTCGTACGCCAATAACCAAGCTGGAGGTGCAGCAAACATAGGTTTCTTTTCACTTCCGGTTATCAGAGAGAGCAGACGCTTTTTTCTCTCCTCTCCTCTTCTCCTCCCCTGATACTATTCCCCGCTTGCGATGTCTGTGTCTTTTGCCCTTCTTCTGGCTGAATCTTAATCCAAACGGAAATTATGGATCTGGAAAAGCGGTTTATACGCTTAAATGCAATTGACACCACTTTAAAAGAAGATCGGGCTAGGGGGAGCCCTGGACTCATGGACAATTGGGAATTTATGGGTCTGTGTGATTCGACTGAGATGCGGAAGACATCTCTATTTGTTTGGCTTGATCACAGGATTTCTATTTTGGCTCTGGAGTTCCTGATGTATCAGAAATTAAAGTTGGGAGAGCTGATCAAAGCGGACCCGGCAACGCTCCTTCAACAACAAATTCGACCAGTCGGGGAGTGCACTGATAGCGGCAATGGTGAACTGAATGATGGTTGATTCAGAAGAATGGTATACATCTGGAGTCGCTGGTGCTCTCCATGGAATGATTATGGAAATTATGAAGCACAGGATCGCATGAAGAGAGGAAAATTCTATTCTCTGAGTGCACTGTGCAGATTTGACCTTGTTTTGGTGCCCTGTTTACATTCCTCCTCGATGAAGATAAGGCTGGAGAAGTGGTAACCCAAACAATCGACATTTGTTATTGTTTCAACAGACCGAGCTCCAAGGACAGCGTTACCATGTGTCTGGACTATAGAACACATGACTGAATTAATATCTATCCGTTGCCAGAGGGTGCCCTCTGCTGTTCACTAGCAATGACACACCTACACTACACACTGCATTCAACATACACGACTGATTCATTTACACTGATGTACATATATACATTCACTGCCTCTCTCTGTCTTTGTAATGTGTGATCTATTGTCTGCTAATTGTGCATTGAGGGTTTTTTTCTGTGTGATCATAATCTGGCTCATTTGAGCTTATATGAGCTATAAGATAAGATAAGATAAGATAAGCCTTTATTAGTCCCACAATGGGGAAATTCCAGGATTGCAACAGCATAGGGATAGCAACACTCAGAGCAACAATCAGAAGGCAAGAAAAAACAACATCTAGTAAACATATGTCCATATTACTATAAATGTATATATATAGACACACAGTGCAGAGCATTATGGCTGGTGGATGTGCAGCAGAAAGTCTAAGCTCTTTCTCCGCGGATGCAGCGGGCCAGCTGGAAGTCTTTGGGCATGATGGTGACCCCCTTAGCGAAGAAGAGACCACCAGGTGGGTCTCACTGGTCTCCTGCAGAGCCATGACGGCGAAACTCAGGAAACGCAGGACGGTCTTGAAGTCCTGAGCGATCTCCCTCACCAGGCGCTGGACGGGCAGCTTACGGATGAGCAGCTCCGTGGATTTCTGGTAGCGACGGATCTCTCTCAGAGCCACGGACCTGTGACGGCGAGGCCTCTTCACTCTGCCGGTGGCCAGAGCGCCTCTCCGAGCAGCCCTGTGGCTAGCTGTCTCCTGGGGGGCTTCTTCCTCCAGTAGATTTTACGGGCGGTCTGCTTGGTTCTTGCCATCGCTCTTTATTATTCTGTCTTATATTTCTTTCACGCCGCCTAAACTCCAGCCCGGCACCCGCTTCGTTTTCGCTACAGCTCCCGGTATGTCGAGTTTCCCATTAGCACCGGGCGGCGGCCAAGTGCTAGCTAGCACTAGCTCCTCCCCGCTGTAACGTCTCCCGCTGCAAACCGTGGCTCCGTCCGCCGACCCGGGAGACCCCCGGGGCGATCCGTGCGTCCGTGATATATATACAGAGTGAAAGGTGTAGAAAGAAGAAGGAAGATAAAAAAAAAAAAAAAAAGGCTGTTGCAACAGGCAGCCGACTCGTGTGGCGCCGCCGGTCCGGCGGAACCGGAACCGGAAATATATGAGCTTATGTGAGCTTATACGAGCGTTATTCTGATAACTGTTTTTTTCTCTCTGCCTATTGTGTTTTCCCTGACCCTGACCCTTGCCCTCTTTACCCTCCTGTTCGACTGGCGCCTTCGGGCTGCCGCGGCTGTGGGATGCGCTTACAGAAGCGCGCCCAATGTCAAGTCAAATTTCAATTCTCCTGTATGTATTGCACGTATGGTAGTATTGACAATAAACCTTTTCATTTCATTAATAACAATAACAGATAACTCAAAGCCCTCCGTACAGGCCAAAAGGGTCGACGGCAAAGAGAGCTAGTCTCTTCTGCCCTACCCCTTTATACCTCCCACTACACCCAGGGTACCCCGGCTGCCATCTTGCTACACAACAGGAACTCCCCTGTATAAATAGAAGTTAAATAAAATAAATAAAATTATCAAGAAGGCTGGCTCTGTAATTGGTCTCAGGCTAGAGACTTCTGAGACTGTGGTGGAGAGGAGGACACTGAACAAACCGTTATCCATCATGGATAACCTTGATCACCCCCTCCACTACACACTGGACAGATAGCAGGGCACTTTCTCCAGTAGACTGCTACGGCTACCCTGTCGAACGAAAATCCTTCCTGCCACATGCCATTTCACTGTACAATAACTCACTCTAATGTCTGATAATCAGTTATAATCCAGCTGTCACACTGCACTTTACACCATGCACCTTGTGGTTCTATTTTGCACAGTACAGTTTACCTCTAACTCAGTACTTATCTACGAGGGGGGGCTGAAAAGTTCATAGGGGTCAAATTTGACCAAATGTGGTTTATTTTTCAACTGCAGGGATCCAAGCACTGCAACACTGATGGAAGAAGTGTGTGGACCACTATGAACTTTTCAGCCCCCCCCTCGTCATCCTTTATTTTTAGTTTTTAAGTTAGTTTAGTTGAGTGTGTTTAGCTTTTCTAGGTAATTCCTTTTTCTGTTTTCTTTACTATTTCTGTCTGTTTGGTTTGGTTGCCGTATGTCATGCTGTTGTTGCATTAATATTTCACAGTTTGGGATCAAACTCTATTAGACATGGTGGCGCTGTTAAGAAAGAAAAAGCCACAAAACCTTCAGGCTTCTGCTAGAAAGCTGAAGATGAAGAGGAACTTCATCTTTCAGCACAACAATGACCAAAAGCACACATCCAAATCAACAAAAGAATGGCTTCACCAGAAGAAAATTAAGATTTTGGAATGGCCCAGCCAGAATCCAGACCTGAATCTGATCGAACATCTGTGGGGTGATCTGAAAAGGGCTGTGCACAGGAGATGCCCTCGCAATCTGACAGATTCGGACTGTTTTTGCAAAGAAGAGTGAGCAAATATTGCCACATCAAGATGTGCCTCACTGATAGACTCCTACCCAAAAAGACTGAGTGCTGTAATAAAAGCCAAAGGTGCTGCAACAAAGTATTAGTTTAAGGGTGTGCATATTTATGCAAACAGATTATTGTAAGTTTTTTTATTTTTCCCCTTAAAAGACTTCAGTTTGTTTTTCATTTGGGTTGTACAGGTTATAGGTCACATTAATAGTGGAAAAATTTTTGAAATGGTTTATCTTGGGTCTCATTTTTTTTACATCACAAAAACCTGGCATTTGAACAGGGGTGTGTACACTTTTTATATCCACTGTATGTTGTGAGTTGCATTAAATTTACAGACTATGTATATTTTATACTTGCATACTTGGGTCCAAAGAACACTGAACAGGCTTTTGTATAATTCAGCAAGTGTTTACTACATAAACTTTAAACAACCTGTTGTAGTGTTCTCAAACAGCAGTTACTGCCAGACTGGTGACATGTCTGTTTAGATATAGCAAAGAGGTTGTTTTTTTCTTTCTTTTTGTCAAAACAGACACATAACACGTGTTTAGAATCAAAACAGATGACTTTTAGTCCACTTCAGATATATTCATAATAAATGGGAAAAACACAAACTATTTTATATTTAAAATTTATTACTCAACAGGAAAATCTTTATAAACAGATTATCAAGGAGAATCCTGCAGGAATAAAACCTCAGCTGCCACAGACATCTCCACAATATGGTCAATTTACAGATGCTACCAGTTTTAACTAGTGATTGACAGACTATGAAATGGTGACTGATAATAAACAATGTTTATAAAAGCTATACATCTATCCATCTGTTCATTTTCTAAGTCACTGATACAACTTTAAGTCACTGGGGAGGTCTGAAATCTAGATCACAGGGTGACAATGCCATTTAATTAATTAGTTATCCATCTCCATTTGAGCAAGGAGAACGAAAAAATATATAAAAATTAAATGAATGGTTCAGTATCAGTCTTTGAATGAGAACACATTCAGTCGTGTTCCAATTTATGAAACTGGATTCTAGCTATGAGGAGCACACGGCATAACAAACAATATAAGTAACTCCATTTGGTGAATGTAACCATATTGTTTGATAAATTGCTGCTTTTTCCATTTGAATACTTAAATCTTTCTTTCTTTTGTCCAGGGATTTCAAACTCATTCCATGGAGGACCAAGATCCTGCATATTTTACTTTCACCCAGTCTCTCCAGCAGGTGTTTTTACTGATCAGCGATCACTGTGAAAAAATTCAGTGAACTCACCTGTGGAAGACACGGGGAAGAGGTAAAACATGCAGGGTCTTGGCCCTCCATGGAATGAGTTTGAGATCCCTGTTTTAGTTCAAACAAACTGCAAACAAGAGAGCCTTGACAGAAAATAGGCCAGATACTTCCTCCATTTCTTCTCAAGTCCTCCATCACTTCATATCCATGAAGCGGATATCCATGATCAGCAGTGTGTGTCTGGGCAGTGGTCTGGGTGCTGGGGACAGCACTTTCATCACCTGTGCTTGAGTGTCCACATGTGTTACCACAATAAATCCACATACAGGGGTCTCCACTATACCCTTTCTAGCACTTTCCTCTCCATCTTCAGCACTGCTCACGCTAAGCACATGATACGTGAGATCTCTCCCTGGTGTCACGGGCACCAGTTTTAGCTGTGTGTCATCCTGAGACATGCCCAGTGGCAGGCAGGAGTCGGGGATAGAGGGTGCCCCAATTTTATAAATGCGGACATCTGAGAAACGCACTTCAAAAGAAAAAGGGAAGAAGGACACACCGCGGAAGCCATAAAAATACTCTCGGATCTTGTCATCACGAGCCTCCCGCCGGCACTCCTTGGAGCGTTCCACCACTCCCCCAGACTTGGGTAGGAGCACGACCCGCACAAAATGAGGGAGGTCTCGCTTGAGTTCATTGTAGAGTCTCTCGTGGTCCAAAACCAGCACGACGTCGACCTGAAAGGTGGAAGCACAGTGGACCAAAGCTTGGTATCCAGAACCCTTCACCCAGCCACAGGTGTTGATGATACAGCCTCCTACACTGGCCTTCCTGTTCACCTCACAACGCTGGGAGAACACCTCGGCCAGGCATGATGTCAACTACACATCAAAAAATAAGAGTATTAGAACAGGCACACAAACCTGATTTGTCCATAAAATTTTATGTCAGAAAAGAACTGAATTGTTTCCTTTTACCTTATTGTAAAGTTTGATGTTGGTGCCTGGAGTAGTGGAGCCAAAGTGGTAGACTAAAGATGCCTGGACAGAGAAACCCTCCTCCACATCTGCTGGACGTTCAATGCACAGTGCTGACACTGTCCCAGGCACCGACACCTGAAGAAACAGCTTTGTTTTGTGAAAGTCTTCAGCAAACCCTCATTTCATTATATTTTGCTTCCAAAGATCCAGACTTTCTTCTAGTTTTTAAAGTGGTCTTTAGCAATAGTTCTCCAAGCTTTCTGATTTTTTTTTTAATTTGCTCTTTAGATGTTGGCTGCTTTTTCTCCCATTTTTACTCTACTCCTTGTACCTGAACACTGTAGACCACACGGAGGTCAAAAGAAGAAGCAGCTAGCCTAAAAAAACATCTACAGAAGATACGCAGTATCTGAAAGTCATGTCCTTAAGGAATAGGGAAAAATTCAGCAACCACCTGACACAGGACTTGAGAAATATATCTGGCCCTTCAGTCAATCCATCCACTCTTCTCCAAAGCCTCTTCAAAAATGGTCTCAACGGAAGGGTAGCTGTAAAGAATTCATTCTTTAGGATGCCAAATGGGGAGAAAAGACTGAGGTTTGACAATTACACAAGAACTGGAACGAGAAGATTGACAACAGGTCTTCTGGAGTGATTAATCCAAATTTGTGGTGCTGGCGTTATCATGTTAATCGCCTGTTAGTGCTTTGCATCCGTTAATGGCGACAAATTTTGTGATCGCGGTTAATGGCAGTTAACGGCAGAAAGCGCAAACAGTACTTTTTGGCCTAGTGGCTCTCCGTACCAAAGCCGTTCTGGCCATAGACACTGTGTGTGCCATGCAGACATTGTAAAGTCAAACAAGATGGATTACAGCCATGGAAATCCCCCAAGTGCTGTCATGTTTAAGTTTGCAATGTTATCTGTCGGAGCTCTCACCTGGATAATTATTACAGCCTCCTCCAAAACTTCACCTGGATGTTGGCTGACACAGACAGAAATTTGCCTGTTTTCATCCTCATAGCTTTGGGTCCAACTGTTGGTGAGTACCAGCCCAAAAAAATTCTCAAGCTGTGTTTGTAATGTCCATTCACTCCCCCGTCGTTTGTGCAGCACAGTGGGGTGTCATCACGGGCGAGATAGTTGTTTGTCTGTGTTTGCAATTTTTTCTGCTAAAAGGGAAATTGTGTCTGTTGTGACACACGAGGTCCATGGTTTTGTGCTGATATACTTAAAAGTGGTGGATGTTTGCTATGGGAGAAAGAGCAAGCTTATTCTGTGGCTGCTGGCTGGTGTGTTGTTCAGTGACGTTATTGAGCCCTGGCATTCTCTTGTTTGCATATGCAGTAATACGTTTGAGAATTGTCTGGAGAACAATCTGGATAGTTTTTGTCATTTTGGATATGTTGAGAGCTTTAATAAACCTGCAGGTGAAGACAGCAGGCATATATGTCCACTCCCATGTTCATAACAGTATGACAAACTTGAAAAATTACTGACTTAAGGTACACTGTATCTATATGGAAAAACATGCAATTAGCACACTATTAATCACGAATCACGGCTGGAGCCTATCCCAGCATCTTTGGGCCAACACAGAGAGACAGACAACCATTCACTCTCACAGTCATACCTAAGGACGATTTAGAATCCCCAGTTTTGATGCCAATTAACCTAACTTGCATGTTTTTGGCATGTGGGAGGAAACCGGAGAAATCCCGGAGTAAACCCACGCAGACACGGGGAGTACATGCAAACTCCACAAAGATCACTGTTGGTCGGGGGCTGGGATCGAACCCAGGATCCCCCGGCCAAGGGTGAGTTGCTGTGCTGCCGCAGTGCTAACCACTGCGCCACCGCGCTGCCTCATCCAACACCACTAATACAAATTTGAATTGTGGGATCATCTTAACAGAGAACAGAACAAAAGGCAGCCAACATCAAAACAGCATCCTTCAAAAACACTGAGGTGTTATCCCTGAAGACTAATAAATGAAACGATAAGAAAACTTGGCTAACAGAGTTCAGGATGTGTTGAAGAAGAAAGCTGGTCACACCAAATACTGACTTTTAATTCAATTCAATTCAACTTTATTGATATAGCGCCATTTCACAACAACAGTCATAGCACTTTCAACTGTAGGGGAACCCCCACAGTTGCAGAAAGACCCCAGCAATCAGACGATCCCCTGTGAGCAAGCGCTTGGCGACGGTGGAGAGGAAAAACTCCCTTTTAACAGGAAGACACCTCCAGCAGAACCAGGCTCAGGGAGGGGCAGTCATCTACTGCGACTGGCTAGGGGGTGAGGGGATAGAGAGGATGAAAAGAACAGACATGTAGAGAGCAAATAGCACGATGGGGACTCAATCTATGGGAGAGAACAAACAGATGTTAATGACCAGCAAAAAAAAAAAAAAAAATTTCATTGAGAGTGAAGAAAGGAGTGAGGCCCAGTGCATTATTGGAGGTCCCCCGGCTGACTAAACCTATTAGCAGCATAACTAAGGGAGGGTTCAGAAACACATGATCCCTCCCTAATTGTAGGCTAAAAAGGAAGGTTTTAACCCTATTCTTAAAAACAGAGATCGAGTCTGACTCCCGAATCCAGATTGGCAGCTGGTTCCACAGGAGAGGAGCTTGATAACTGAATGCTCTGCCTCCCATTGTACTTTTGGAGATTCTGGGTATTACAAGTAATCCTGCATTTTGGGAGCGTAGTGCTCTGTTAGGATAATACGGTAGTATCAGATCTTTTAAATAAAAAGGGGCCTGATTGTTTAGAGCTTTGTAAGTAAGAAGAAGGATTTTAAACTTAATTCTATACTCTATGGGAAGCCAATGAAGGGAGGCCAGAACCAGAGAGATATGATCTCTCTTTCTAGTACCTGTTAAAACTCTTGCTGCAGCATTTTGGATCAGATGAAGACTTTTTAAAGATGTTTTAGGACAACCTGATACTAAAGAGTTAGAATAATCTAATCTAGAGCTAACAAAAGCATGGATCAGTTTCTCGGCATCACTCTGAGACAAGATGCTCCTAATCTTGGCAATATTACACAAATGATAGAAGGCAGTCTTAGAAACAAATTTAATATGTGAATTGAAAGACAGATCTTGATCAAAAATAATTACAAGGTTCCTCACAGAGCTATTAAGAGAAAGAGTAATCGCATCCAAACTGAAAGTTTGATTTGGAAAGGTATTTCTAAGGTTTTTTGGACCAACAAGAATGACTTCAGTCTTATCTGAATTTAATAGCAGGAAATTACAAGTCATCCAAGCTTTGATTTCCTTAAAACAGTCTTCCAACTTGGCTAATTGATTACTATCATCTAGCTTCATTGACAGGTATAATTGTGTGTCATCTGCATAACAATGAAAATGTATACAGTGCTTTCTAATAATGTTGCCTAACGGAAGCATATATAAACTAAAAAGAGTAGGGCCTAGCACAGATCCCTGTGGAACTCCATGAATGAGCTTTGAATTAAAAGAAAACTCATTATTGACATGAACAAACTGGAACCTATCAGATAAATAAGATCTAAACCACTGCAACGAAGTTCCATTAAGACCAACATAGTGTTCTAATCTATCGAGTAGAATATTATGATTGATAGTATCAAAAGCTGCACTAAGGTCTAAAATGACAAGTACAGAAACAAGTCCATTATCAGAAGCGATGAGGAGGTCGTTAGTGACCTTCGCTAAGGCTGTTTCAGTACTATGATGGATTCTAAACCCTGATTGAAACTCTTCAAGTAAACCATTTCCCTGCAGGTGGTCAAATAATTGTGTAGCAACAACTCTTTCTAAGATTTTTGAAATGAAAGTGAGATTAGAGATTGGTCTATAGTTAGCTAAAGCTCCTGGATCTAGCGTTGGCTTTTTGAGTAAGGGTTTAATTACAGCCGTTTTAAAAGCCTGCAGTACATGGCCTAAAGTTAATGAAGAACTGACTATATGAAGAATAAAGCTACCAATAAGTAGGAAGACTTCTTTAAATAACCTGGTAGGAATAGGGTCTAAAAGACAAGTTGAAGGCTTGGATGAGGAAACTATTTTGTCTAACTCTAAAAGGTCAATTGGAGTAAACTCATCAAGACAGATATCAATTGAAGGAGTTGTAGTAGTTACTGTATTTAAGTTAACGGTGGGAAGAATCTGATTGATTTTATCTCTGATGGATGAAATTTTATTATTGAAAAAGTTCATAAAGTCCTGACTAGTAAGCTCTAAGGGAATGCTAGGATTGACAGAGTCCTGACTCTTTGTCAACCTGGCTACAGTACTGAAAAGAAACCTGGGATTATTCTTGTTCTCTTCTATTAATGCAGAATAATAACTCGTTCTAGCTTTTCTAAGAGATTTTTTATAAATTAAAAGATGATTTCTCCAAGCTAAATAGATTTCATCTAAATTAGTAGAGCGTCATTTTCTTTCTAATTGACGAGTCTTCTGTTTTAAGCTACGAGTTTCTGTGTTGAACCAAGGAGTTAGAAATCTCTGATTAGACTTTTTCTTTTTTAAGAAAAAGGTTTTTTAAGCTTGTTTGAACTGTACAATCTGTATTTCCATTGTTGCGTGCACATTTCAATAAATGACTCCACCTACAGTAGTTCCCCATTCCCTAGCAAAATATAAAGAAGTGAGGGATACCTCAAGACTTTTGCATAATACAGTATATCACTACGAACATGATCAACATTTTGTTGAGTCTGAGGAACTTTTATGAATCAACTTTGATTAAGCTAAAACAAGAACAGTCCATGTCTCCATGTCTCTATGTCTCCATAGACATAGAGACATAGGGAGTAGACATAGGGAGACATAGGGAGTCTGGAGACATGGAGTCTGAATGGGCCATGTTCTCCACCTCTGTTGTTGAAGTGGCGGCCCAGAGCTGCGGCCGCAAGGTGGTCGGTGCATCTCGTGGTGGCAACCCCCGAACCAAGTGGTGGACACCAGTGGTGAGGGGGGGCATTAAGCTGAAGAAGGAGTCCTATCAAGCTTGGTTGGCTTGTGGGACTCCTGAAGCAGCTGAGGTGTACCGGCAGGCCAAGCGGAGTGCAGCTCGGGTGGTTGATGAAGCAAAAACCCGGGTATGGGAGGAGTTCGGTGAGGCCATGGAACAAGACTTTCAGTCGGCCTCAAAGAGATTCTGGCAAACTGTCTGGCGGCTCAGGAGGGGAAAGCAGCTCCTCGTCCACACTGTGTATGGTGTGGATGGGACACTGTTGACTTCGACTGGGGATATCGTCGGGCGGTGGAAGGAATACTTCGAGGATCTCCTCAATCCCACTGATACGCCTTCCACAGAGGAAGCAGGGTTTGGGGACGAGGGGGATGACTCGCCTATCACAGGGGCTGAGGTCGCCAAGGTGGTTAAAAATCTCCTTGGTGGCTGGGCCCCGGGGGTGGACGAGATTCGCCCTGAGTACCTCAAGGCCCTGGACGTTGTTGGGTTGTCATGGTTGACACGCCTCTGCAACATTGCGTGGAGGTCGGGGGCAGTGCCTTTGGCATGGCAAACCGGGGTGGTGGTTCCTCTCTTCAAAAAAGGGGACCGGAGGGTGTGCTCCAACTTTAGAGGGATCACACTCCTCAGCCTCCCTGGGAAGGTCTATGCCAAGGTACTGGAGAGGAGAGTCCGGCCATTGGTCGAACCTCGGATTCAGGAGGAGCAATGTGGTTTTCGTCCTGGCCGTGGCACATGGGACCAGCTCTTTACCCTCTCGAGAATTCTTGAGGGTTCGTGGGAGTTTGCCCAACCAGTTTACATGTGTTTTGTGGACTTGGAGAAGGCATTTGACCACGTCCTTCGTAGATTTTTGTGGGGGGTGCTTCGGGAGTATGGGGTATCGGGCTTGTTGTTACGAGCTATTCGGTCTCTGTACGACTGTTGTGAGAGTTTGGTTTGTATTGCCAACACTCTGTCGGAGTCAGTCCCAGTGAGAGTTGGACTCTGCCAGGGCTGCCCTTTGTCACCGATCCTGTTCATAATTTTTATGGACAGGATTTCTAGGCGCAGCCAGGGAATGGAGGGTGTCATGCTTGGTGACCACAGGATCTCATCTCTGTTGTTTGCAGATGATGTTGTCCTGTTGGCTTCATCCAGCAATGACCTACAGCTCTTACTGGGACGGTTTGCCGCTGAGTGTGAAGCGGCTGGGATGAGAATCAGCACCTCCAAGTCTGAGTCCATGGTCCTCAGCCGGAAAAAGGTGGATTGTCCTCTCCGGGTTGGGGACAGGCTCCTGCCCCAAGTGGAGGAGTTTAAGTATCTTGGGGTCTTGTTCACGAGTGAGGGGAAAATGGAGCAAGAGATCGACAGACGGATTGGAGCAGCATCTGCAGTGATGCGGACGTTGTACCGGTCTGTTGTGGTGAAGAGGGAGCTTAGTTCTAAGGCAAAGCTGTCGATTTACCAGTCAATCTACGTTCCTACTCTCACCTATGGTCACGAGCTTTGGGTAATGACCGGAAGAACGAGATCGCGGATACAAGCGGCTGAAATGAGCTTTCTCCGCAGGATTGCTGGACTCACCCTCAGAGATAGGGTGAGGAGCTCAGTCATCCGGGAGAGGCTCAGAGTAGAACCGCTGCTCCTCCACATTGAAAGGAGTCAGTTGAGGTGGTATGGGCATCTGATTAGGATGCCTCCTGGACGCCTCCCACTTGAGGTGTTTCGGCACGTCCCACTGGGAGGAGACCCCGGGGCAGACCCAGGACTCGGTGGAGAGACTATGTCTCCCAGCTGGTCTGGGAACGCTTTGGTATCCCCTCTGAAGAGCTGGAGCAGGTGGCTGGGGAGAGGGAAGTCTGGGCTTCTCTGCTTGAACTGCTGCCTCCGCGATCCGGACCTCCGGAAAAGCGGTAGAAGATGGATGGATGGATGGATGGAAGAACAGTCCATGACAAAAAAAATTCCTTTACGCCAGGAGTAGACCAAGTCTTTTGATCCAGGAAGGACCAAAAGCTCTCTACATTAGGTTGATAGGTTTTTGAAAATGGCCTGGAGTGGGGAGTGGAGTTCACAATCTTGAAGCATCAGTCATTAAAAAACAACAACACAGGCTACAACTTGGGCAGGCAGTGGTTTTGGAATATAAATGTTAAAGTTTAAAATTTAAAATAATCCAAAAATAATTCAGACTGCAAGCTATGATGAAAAAATGTAAATATCTGCCAACTTACTCCACTCTGTCCAACATCCAATTCTACAAATGTTGGTCTCCTGCCGACCCTCACAGCATAGCCGAGAAGAAGTCGACAAACTGTTGACTTTCCCACATCTGTAGGCCCCACAACCATCACCTGTGGAAGTGAGTGCGTACTTTGTCACCTTTTACTAGCATATGACAAAAGTCTCTTAAATTGCCAGTTCATTATTCAAACTTACCCTTGGTCCTCTCTCATTGTCTCGCTCTGCTTGTTTTCTCATCTGTTCCAGGGCGGCATGTGTGTTTAAATAGAGCAGCATGGGCGTATCCTTGGAAACATAGGCCACCTGCGGGCCAACAGCAAAACACCTGTCAGTGGAGTCTACTGTTCAACTGTTAAAACATAGAAGGCCACACTGCTTTAAATATGATGCTACTCTGCATTTATTTGCTCAACGAAATGTGAAATAGAACATTAAATTCCCACGTTGCATTTTTCCAGAGACTAATTTTAAGTTTTGACTTTCTCACTCATTTTATGCCATTTTAAAGACCCAAAACCATTTATGTTTTTGCGAGTGACATCACACTGCTTAACAACCTAAATGACTTCTTCAGCCGCTTTGAAGCACAGAACAGCACATCAGCACAGAAGACCACTCCTCCTCCAGACGAGCAGGCCATAAGTCTGGATCCGGCTAGCATGAAGAGGACCCTCTTCAGGATCAACCCACACAAGGCAGATGGTCCAGACAACATACAAGGTCGCATTCTGAAGGACTATGCAGAGGAGCTCAAGAATGTCCTGGCCGACATCTTCAACATCTCCCTGAGTTAAGCTGTTGTTCTCACATGTTTCAAAACTGCTACCATAATACCAGTCCCAAAGAAGCTCATCCCATCTGGCTACAATGATTACCGGCCAGTAGTACTGACCCCCATCATAATGAAGTGCTTCAAGCGGCTGGTCATGCAGAACATCAAGTCCATCCTCCCTCCCTCTCACGACCCATCTCAGTTTGCATGCAGGTCAAACAAATCCACAGAAGATGCTATTGCTGCTGCTCACTATCCAGCCATCACACACCTGGACTCAAAGAACTCCTACATGCAAATGCTGTTCTTGGACTTCAGTTCAGCATTCAACACAATCATCCCCCAGCACCTAATACAGGTAGATCTCAAAAAATTAGAATATCATGAAAAAGTTCAATATTTTGTGTCACTCATTTCAGAAAGTGAAACCCATATTTTATATAGAGTCATTACACAGAGAGTGATATATTTCAAGTGTTTATTTTAATTTTGATGATTATGGCTTACAACCCATGAAAACCCCAAATTCAGTTTCTCAAAAAATTAGAATATTACATAAAATTAATTAAAAAATAGTTTTTTAATACAAATGTGGACCGACTGAAAAGTATGTCCATGTACACATTCAATACTTGGTCGGGGCTCCTTTTGGATTAATTACTGTATAAATGTGGCGTGGCATGGAGGTGATTTGGGGCAGTGCGGTGGCGCAGTGGTTAGCACTGCACCAGCACAGCAACTCACCCTTGGCCATGGGATCCCTGGTTCAATCCCACCCCTGACCAACAGTGATCTGTGTGGAGTTCGCATGTTCTCCCCGTATCTGTGTGGGTTTACTCCGGGATTTCTCCGGTTTCCTCCCACAGGCCAAAAACATGCAGGTTAGGTTAATTGGAGACTCTAAAGTGGCCCTAGGTGTGAATGTGTGTGTGAATGGTAAAGGGATAGCGCCGTACTGTGGCTGCTTCGTCCATCCTGGTGGATGCCCTCAATTTCCCCTCTGGGGATCAATAAAGTATACAAAATCAAAAAAAATAAAATAAAAATCAGCCTTTGGAACCACTGAGGTGTTATGAAGGCCCAGGTTGCTTTGATAGTGACCTTCAGCTCGTCTGCATTGTTCGGTCTGGTGTCTCTCATCTTCCTCTTGACAATACTCCATAGATTCTCTATGGGGTTTAGATCGGGAGAGTTTGCTGGCCAATCAAATACAGTGATGCCATGGTCATTTAACCAGGTTCTGATACTTTTGGCAGTGTGGGGGGGTGCCAAGTCATGCTGGAAAATGAAATCAGCTTCTCCATAAAGCTTGTCAGCAGAGGGAAGCATAAAGTGCTCTAAAATTTCCTGGTAGACGACTGCGCTGACTTTGGTCTTGATAAAACACAGTGGACCAACACCAGCCAATGACATGGTTCCTCAAATAATCACTGACTGTGGAAACGTCACACTAATCCTCAAGCAACTTAAGATTCTGTGCCTCTCCGCTCTTTCTCCAGACTCTGGGACTTTGATTTCCAAAAGAAATGCAAAATTTACTTTTATCTGAACAGAGGTCATCCGCTGGTGTTGGTCCACTGTGTTTTAGCAAGACCAAAGTCACCGCAGTTGTCTACCAGGAAATTTTAGAGCACTCCATGTTTCCGTCTGCTGACAAGCTTTATGTAGAAGCTGATTTCATTTTCCAGCAGGACTTGTCACCCCCTCACACTGCCAGAAGTATCAAAACCTGGTTAAATGACCATGGCATCACTGTGGTTGATTGGCCAGCAAACTCTCCTGACCTAAACCCCATACAGAATCTATGGAGTATTGTCAAGAGGAAGATGAGAGACACCAGACCCAACAATGCAGACGAGCTGAAGGTCACTACCAAAGCAACCTGGACCTTCATAACACCTCAGCAGTGCCACAGGCTGATCACCTCCGTGCCACACCACATTGATACAATAATTAATCCAAAAGGAGCCCCGATCAAGTATTGAGTGTGTACATGGACATACTTATCAGTCGGTCCACATTTGTATTAAAAAACTATTTTTCTTAATTAATTTTATGTAATATTCTAATTTTTTGAGAAACTGAATTTGGGGTTTTCATGGTCTGTAAGCCTGTCTCTCACCCAAAGATGCTGGGATAGGCTCCAGCCCCCCCGCGACCCAAAAAGGATTAAGCGGAAGAAGATGAATGAATGAATGAATGGTCTGTAAGCCATAATCGCCAAAATTATAGTAAATAAACACTTGAAATATATCAGTCTCTGTGTAATGAATCTACATAATATATGGGTTTCACTTTCTGAAATGAGTGACAAAAAATATTGAACTTTTTCATGATATTCTAATTTTCTGAGATGTACCTGTACAAAAACTCAGACATCTGGGACTCAAAACCCCTCTCTGTAACTGGGTGCTGGACTTTCTCACAGGGAGCCCACAGAATGTGTGGGTTGACAGGGACACCTCCAAGACCATCACACTGAGCACAGGGGCCCCACAAGGGTTCATGCTCAGCCCGCTGCTCTTCACCCTGCTGACCCATGACTGTGTACCAGCCTATAGCACCAACCACATCATCAAGTTTGCGGACGACACATCGGTGGTGGGCCTCATCACCAACAAAGAGGAGGCCAACTACAGGAATGAGGTGAGCCAACTGGTCCAGTGGTGTAAAGACAATAATCTCTTCCTGAATGTGGGAAAAACCAAGGAGATTGTGGTCAATTTCAGGAGGGAACACACACAGCATCCCCCTCTGATCATCGATGGTGCAGTTGTGGAGAGAGTGAGCAGCACCAAGTTCCTGGGGGTGCACATCTCTGAGGACCTCTCCTGGTCCAATAACACCACATCACTGGCAAAGAAGTCTCAAACTCGCCTCCATTTCCTCTGCAAACTGAGGAGAGCACGAGTCCCACCCCCCATCATGTGCTCAATCTACTGGGGCACCGTTAAGAGCATCCTCACCAGCTGCATCACGGTGTGGTATGGAAGCTGCACCGCCTCCTGCCAGAAGACACTACAACACACAGTGAAAGCAGCCAGCAAGGTCATCGGTGCCCCTCTGCCTCCCCCCCTCTCGGACATCTACCTCACTCACAGAGCCATCAATATTGCAGGCGACACCTCCTACCCCTCACGCTCCCTCTTCAGCCCCCTGCCCTCGGGGAAAAAGTACCGGAGCCTCCGGGCCTGCTCCACAAGACTGCTAAACAGCTTTGTTCATCAGGCCATCAGGACCCTGAACTTTGTCCACCCACCCACCCCCGGACCGTAACGCACTCACCCACACAATAACTACCTCAGCTGTTGGCACAGAAAAAAATGGCACACCAACAGTAATACATCTACTGCTGTATGTCTCTGCACTTTACTGCAACCATTTGCACAATTGCCATATCTGCTGCTGCCTGTTATTGCAATACTGATCATGTGCAGTCCAATCTGTGACTGTCTGCACGTACACTACAGCATTGAACTTGCAACTACGAGTATTACTGCTCTACTTTTCTGTATATAGGATTGCTAGGTTTCATCGTTTATCTTTATTTGCACTATGGGATGTCTGGGTCTGTCTTTTGTCCCTACTTGCACTACGGGTAGCATCACTGTACATAAACTGCTGTTGTTGTTTATTCAGCCTTATTCCTTTTTCTTTTTTAAATATTGTGCACACTACCGAAGAGAGAGAGAAAAATGCCATTTCAATTCTCCTGTATGTCCTGTACATATAGTAGTACTGACAAATAAAATTTTTCAATCTTGAATGAAAAGAAACTGTCTTTATACTTTTGTCTGAAACCGCAGGGTTTGTCTGCTTATTAATATAAATGAACTCCTAATGTGATTGGATAAAGAGTGGGCCAATCACACATAAAGAGGCAGTCAGGGTGCATTTGGTTTCCTACTCTAGACAACTAAAGGGAGAGTTTGTTAGTTTTTGAGGAGATAAAAACACAAAGACTTGTTTCAGCACTTTTCTAAATAGTGTTTTCTTCTTTGTGAAATGAGGTTTTTATATATATATACACAGTACTTGTGACCTATGGCTATAGTTTTTAAGGCAGAAACTCAGTAAAGAAACCCATTTTCACAACATTGGACCTTTAAATTTCACAAACTTGCAAAGACTCATCTCGGTACTTGCCTCTGGCCTCCCATAAAGATTGACACTGCAGCCTTGCCAGGTAAAAACAGCAATCTTGGAACCTGGTCCAAATGTGTACTTCTTGTTACGGTTCAACTCTGAGCCAAAGACCTCAGCCATTCCCGTGATTAGTTCCAACTCAACTTGCTCTTCTGCTTCCCCTGCTTCCACCTCAAACCGAAGTTCAGTCTCCTTCTCCAGGTCATATCTTTTTCCGGGCTTCCCTGGCCCTGGGGAATCTTCACTTGTCTTTTCTACGCCCTCTGTTGCCATGACTGTTGAGAAGGAAAGGGGAGGTTACAAGCAAGTACTAAAATAAAATATTATACATTGTAATAATAATGCCAGACCCAAAAGCCAGTTTAGGAAGCTTGGGATCAGACCGCGAAGGTCTCCGCCTTTGACCGCCACCTGATCCACATAGCACAGTCAAACCTTGGATTCAGGAGGAGCAATGTGGTTTTCGTCCTGGCCGTGGCACATTGGACCAGCTCTTTACCCTCTCGAGAATCGTCGAAGGTTCATGGGAGTTTGCCCAACCAGTTTACATGTGTTTTGTGGACTTGGAGAAGGCATTCTACTGCGTCCCTCATGTTTTTTGTGGGGGATGCTTCGGGAGTATGGGGTATCGGGCTTGTTGTTATGAGCTATTTGGTTTCTGTATGACCGTTGTGAGAGTTTGGTTCGCATTGCTAACACTCGGTCGGACTCATTCCCAGAGACAGTTGGACTCCGCCAGGGCTGCCCTTTGTCACCGATCCTGTTCATAATTTTTATGGACACGATTTCTAGGCGCAGTCAGGGAACGGAGGATGTCATGCTTGGTGACCACAGGATCCCATCTCTGTTGTTTGCAGATGATGTTGTCCTGCATGCTTCATCCAGCAATGACCTTACAGGTCTACTGGGACGGTTTGCCACTGAATGTGAAGTGGATGGGATGAGAATCAGTACCTCCAAGTCCGAGTCCATGGTCCTCAGCCAGAAAAAAGTGGATTATCCTCTCTGGGTTGGGGACAAGCTCCTGCCCCAAGTGGAGGAGTTTAAATATTTCGGGGTCTTATTCATGAGTGAGGGGAGAATGGAGTGAGAGATTGACAGACGGATCGGAGCAGCATCTGCAGTGATGCGGACGTTGTACCAGTCTGTTGTAGTGAAGAGGGAGCTAAGCTCTAAGGCAAAGCTGTCAATTTACCAGTCAATCTACGTTCCTACCCTCACCTATGGTCATGAGCTTTGGGTAATGACCGAAAGAACGAGATTGCGGATACAAGCGGCTGAAATGAGCTTTCTTCATAGGATTGCTGGACTCACCCTCAGAAATAAGGTGAGGAGTTCAGTCATCCAGGAGAGGCACAGAGTAGAACCGCTGCTCCTACACATTGAAAGGAGCCAATTGAGGTAGTACAGGCATCTGATTAGGATGCCTCCTGGACGCCTCCCACTTGAGGTGTTTCGGGCACGTCCCGCTGGGAGGGGACCCCGGGGCAGACCCAGGACTCGCTGGAGAGACTATGTCTTCCAGCTGGTCTGGGAATGTCTTGGTATCCTCTCTGAAGAGCTGGAGCAGGTGGCTGGGGAGAGGGAAGTCTGGGCTTCTCTGCTTGAATTGCTGCCTCTGCAACCCAGACCTCCGGAAAAGCGGTAGAAGATGGATGGATGGATGTAATAATAATGCTATTACAACATTTACACAGATGCACTCAGGGGCAGTCTTGGCTTGTATGATGCCCTGGGCGGACTGCCCCCCGCCCACACATTCTTTAAACATTTTTTTTAACTTTTTATTTCTCTCTTAAATGTCCAAATGTTCAATTTTCTCATCAATTAGTGAGTTTTTTCTTGCAACTTTATCCTGCCAAGTTTATTACTGTGATTCATTACACACAGAGTGATATATTTCAAGTGTTTATTTCTTTTAATTTTGATGGTTGTGGCTTACAGCTAATGAAAACCTAAAATTCAATTTCTCAAAAAATAAAAAAAAAGATTACATAAAATAAATATATATATATATATTTTTTTTTTTAAATTCAAAATCAGCACAGCCATCTACCGGGAAATTTTAGAGAACTTCATGCTTCCCTCTACTGACAAGCTTTATGGAGATGCTGATTTCATTTTCCTGCAGGACTTGGCACCTGCCCACACTGCCAAAAGTATTAAAACCTGGTTTAATGACCATGGTATCACTGAGCTTGATTGGTCAGCAAACACCCCTGACCTAAACCTCATAGAGAATCTATGGAGTATTGTCAAGAGGAAGATGAGAGACACCAGACCCAACATTGCACATGAGCTGAAGGTCACTAACAAAGCAACCTGGGCCTCCATAACACCTCAGCAGTGCCACAGGCTGATCACCTCCATGACACGCTGCACTAATGTAGTAATTCATGCAAAATGAGCCCTGACCAAGCATTGAGTGTGTACATGGACGTACTTTTCAGTCAGCCAATATTTCTATTAAAAATCAATTTTTTTTAATGAATTATACGTAATTGAAAAAAATGAATGAATTTAATAAATTAAATGTAATTCTAAACAAATAGTGAGGAATAAATTAGGACACCCCCATCTTTTTTAGGACACCCCACATTCATCCCCACTTAAAATGGTTAAAATAAATGTTAAAAAAAATGCAAATAAATAAAACAAGGTTAGACAGATATGTAAACATTTCTTAATAAAGAACTGAATATTTAAAGGGGTGTCCAAATTTTTTCACATGACTGTATGACTTTCATTGTTTTTAACTGAATTACTGAAATAAATCAACTTTTCGAGGACATTTTAATCTACTGAGATGCACCTGTACTACGTTGTCCTGTACAAACTATCCTTGCAGTCTTTGTGGGGATGGAGCGGGCAGTTTAACAGGGGATGGTTTGGGCTCCTTTTGCTGACTAGGTGAATGACCTTTTTAATTTTTTTTTGCAATGATTTAGTCATTTGAATGAAGTTTTAATTATTGAAAGACATATGTCTTTATTGAAAGACAAGCTTTTTTCAGATTTTTGCAAAGATGTTTTAATTTTGAAGAGATAATCATTTTTCAATGGAAGCTGCCCATTTTTTAATTTTTTTTTTTCACTGACCGTTAATTTATGATGAAGACTGTGGTCTCTGCGGCAGTTGATAATTTGTAAAAATCTGTGGGGTATTAAATATGTCCATGAGTGTACAGTTATTAAAGGAAAATAAATACCAACTAAGTAAGAGATAAAACCGACATATACTTTTTAACAAATTTCATTCCATGTGCCCTTTTTTTCCAATTAATTTGTGCCCCTGCCTCTCAAATGGTCTCTGCACAGCCCTGAAATTAAGCAAGCGAGCAAGCAAAGTTTATTTGTATAGCACTTTTCACAGATATATATCACAAAGTGCTTCACAGCAAGTTAAAATTTACAAACACCCAGAAATTAAAATTAACAGAAATAAGATAAAATATATATATTAATAGGGATAAAAAGAGAAAACAGTGAAGAAATAAAAGCCATTCAATGAGAGCTAAAAGCCTGTCTAAACAAATGAGTTTTTAACTCCTTCTTAAAAGAGTCAACAGACTCAAGGCAGCGCAAGGACAGGGGAAGTGTGTTCCAAAGCCGTGCGTGGTGCAGCAGCCTGGAAAGATCGATCTCCACAGGTTCTGAATTTGGCCCGAGGGACCACTAGAAGTCTCTGGTCTGAGGATCTTAGTGATCGTGTTGTGGCATAAGGAGTCAAGAGGGCTGAGATGTATGAAGGGGCTTGGCCATTAAGAGCTCTAAAAGCCGAAATTAAAATCTTAAAATGAAATCTAAAAGCAACTGGCAACCAATGAAGGGACAATAAAACTTGGGAAATGTGTTCCCTTTTCTTCGTCTGGGTTAAAAGCCGAGCTGCTGCATTTTGCACTGTCTGAAGGCGGGCAACAGCAGTTTTATTCAAACACATAAAAAGGGCATTACAATAATTTAAGCGAGACGAGATAAAAGTATGACTGATCATTTCCAGTTCAGGTGTTGAGACCATTGGTCTGAGTTTTGCTATATTCCTCAGATGAAAAAAGCAATTTCTGACTAGTTGCCGACCATGGCAGTCCAGTGACATAGCATTGTCAAAACCAACACCCAGGTTATGCAGGCTGGGCTGGACAGAAGAGCCTAGGTGACCTAAGCATTGCTTTATCAGAGGAATTTTACTGTCTGGAGCGATGATCAGCGTTTCTGTCTTGTTAAGATTTAATTGTAGGAAGTCATTGTTTAACCATTTGTTAATGGCAGACAGGCAAGAGATTAAGTTTGATAAAATGTTCAGCTCATTTTCTTTAAAAGAGCAGTAAGGCTGAATGTTGTCTGTGTAAAAATGGTAAGAAACACCCTTAAACTGACTAATAATCTGGCCAAGTGGGATTAAATACAATAAAAACAGAGTAGGGCCCAGAACTGAGCCTTGAGGAACCCCACAGGAAAGTCCTTTAACCTCTGATATCTTCTCATTAAACAAAACACAAAACCCTCTGTCAGTTAAATAAGATGAGAACCATTTGTCATGAACATGCGCCTTTACGCAGCGCACGGAGGGAAAAACTATCCAATCGCTGTACTGTGAGTTTGTGAATTTATTGATGCACAAGTGCAGGAGAAACACACGATGAACAAACAGGTAACACTTACATAGAAGCTCACCAGAGCGGAAGGCTCTGGCGGGGAGAAGGGAATCAGTCCTTACAGCCCAGAGTAAACTGACGTTTAGCCGGTGACAAAGAATATGGCGAGTGAACTGCTATATAAAGGGGAACAGCTGATTAATGATGAGGGGCAGATGTGGGTAATCTGAGCAAGGAAGACAGACAATGACACACAGTTGGGAATAATGAGGAAGAGCGACTGCTGGTAGACAGGTGAGGGACGGGCAGCCGGCAGTTTGACAAGTGGCCGGGCACGCCCACACAAACTGACAGCTCCGACTGCTGTCAAAGGGGAAACAAAACATAACGACAACCTAGAAAACACACTACAGAGAAATGGCAAACGGCTCTACATACAGGAAACAAATATAAATCATAT
This sequence comes from Pholidichthys leucotaenia, assembly GCA_020510985.1. NCBI lineage: Eukaryota > Metazoa > Chordata > Actinopteri > Cichliformes > Pholidichthyidae > Pholidichthys > Pholidichthys leucotaenia. Next base: position 43,243,642 of record CM035840.1, on the reverse strand, counting down.
CAGGCAAGGAGCACATGAACATAACAACATGGAAGACAAAATAACATAATAGACAAATATGAATGAACAGGGGAGTCATGGAGCCATCATTCAGAACTAATCCTGAAATATCAAACATGTCCTTCATCCTATTTATCAGTATATTGTGGTCCACCGTGTCAAAAGCAGCGGTGCGATCCAACAACACCAGGACCGAGTACTGACTGGAATCTGCTGCCATCATGATGTCACTGGAGACTTTAATTAGTGCTGTCTCAGTGGAGTGCATTTTGTGGAAACCAGACTGGAAGGTATCCAAGATTTTATTTCTCTCTATGAATGTAGTTAATTGCTCGGCTACTACTTTCTCAGGCATTTTGGATAAGAAGGGAAGCTTTGAAATTGGCCTGTAATTGTTTAGTTCTGCAGGGTCCAAGTTTTGTTTCTTTAGTTTGGGTTCAACCACTGCTTGTTTAAAAGAACTGGGAACAGTGCCTGATAAAAGTGACCAATTAATGATTTTGACAATTAAAGGCCCGATAGAGTCAAATATTTTGAAAAGTAGTGATGTTGGGAGGATATCTAAGGGGCTTGAAGAGGGCTTCATAGAGGCCAGAAGACCATTTACATCCAGTAGCGTGACTGGAGTGAATGAGGACCATGTGTTAGTGGGGGCCTGATTCAGGCCAAGGTCTTCAGCAGATGGTGTAGTGCTTGCTCTAATATCAGTCACCTTATTCACCATAAAATTTGCAAAGTCACTACATTCAGCATTAGAATAAGCAGGAACCATGGCTAAATCAGGTGAGACAATGGAGTTAATGGTGTCAAACAAAAACTTGGGATTTCCCTTGTTTAAGGATATAAGCTGAGCAAAGTAGTTTGTTCTCAAATCCTTCATGATATCATTTAGTGAGGTTATGAGGTCTTTGAGGTGGAGTCTGTGCACCTCAAGCTTGGTGGCCTTCCACAAACGTTCCACCTTCAAACAACTTCTCCTAAAAAGACAGATCTCTTCATTTAACCAAGGGCATGGTTTCTTAGGAGAAGTATAGCTAGATTTAATAGGAGCCACTTTATCAAGTACCAGTTGGCACTGTTGGTAAAGCAATCCACCATAGAATTTACATCCTCACATCCTGCAACAAGATGAGTGTCAAAAACTGAAATAAATCTATCCACGGCCTGCTGGTTAATAATGCGCCTCTGTCTTAATGTTTTACATTCCTGCTGTTCCACATTAACTGACAGCTTTTAAGGGCATGAAATTAATTCATGTGGCCACTAAACTGAAGCCAACTACAACACATTGGAGAAAAATTATGTTACATAACATACAGTCATGTGAAAAAATTAAGACACCCCTTTAAATATTCAGTTCTTTATTAAGAAATGTTCACGTATCTATGTCTAACCTTGTTTTTGTTTTTTATTTGCATTTTTTAAAATTTATTTTAGCCATTGTAAGTGGGAATGAATGCGGGGGTGTCCTAAAAAAGATGGGGGTGTCCTAATTTTTTCTTCACTATTTCTTTAGAATTATATTTTACAGAAAATTTGAAAAAGTCTCTAATTCATTTTTAATTGTTTAGTTGTATTAAGTGAATCTCCCAGTATTTTTAACATTGATATTAAATATCCATATGTCCAAATATGTTAAAAAAACAACAACACAGGCCTTTACAGGGTGTCCTAATTTTTTCACATGACCATCAGCTGTGATAACCAAATGTTGCCGTTTTAAGGCTCAGTGTTTTAAAGTTCAAACCATTGCATAACTTAAGAAAAAAAAATACTTTTAATGGGTTTTTTCTTCCTTTGCTGCGCTTTGAATGGGCTATACTGGATTTTGATTTGTGGAGCATCCCGTTTGTAGAGGGCACCCATTTGCCACAAATACACACTCAGCACACATAACTATGAATCTCTTGTTATTATTTTTATTCTTTTGATTCTCATGGTGCCCTCAAAAGAATGGCGCCCATATGGCCCATATCTGAGTCTGCCACTGGATGCACTTTTTTTTTCTTTCTTTGTCTTTAAACTATGACCGAGCCTCAAAGTGGTTACGTTTTGTTATAGTTAGGTGTCAGAAAACTTTTTGCAGGGAGTGGTTTGTATTAAGGAGATTAGGGGTATATCCAGTTAAAGTTTTCTGGGTTTTCAGGTTCCCTTTCCATTAACATACACTCTTGGATCTATTGGTTGATATAAAGGAGAAACATGTTTTAAAAAAAAAACATCACCTGCTGACCAATTGTTTCTTAGTTATTATTGCATTGCCATATATTTATACTTTTCCAGAAGATTTTGTGCACACTGTCAAGCAGTGAGAAAGTCCAAAATTTCAAAGACCTCGTGTTCTTCTAGCTACAGAAAACTAAAACAAGCAACACAAAAGAATACTGACACTTGCAGATCTTATGTTAGCAATCACGCCTATCTCTAGTTTATTTCTTAATATTTCACACCACCTGGATTTTAGATAAAAGAATACAACTAAATAAACCTGTCTTACATGCAGAGAGAATTCAGCACGATCAAACAAAATAAACACTGCATACTAACTGATATTAACATTGAAGACACAGCTTCATTAATCTACTTTGAGTTTATGTCAGCAGTAGTATTTTTTATAGCAAACTTTCTTTTATGACATTACAGTTTTTATTGTGAGGATGTTTATTCTAAAAGTAGTTTGGTCTTCTGCATTGGAGGCTGAAAATGTGACTATGCTCATAGCCATATTTGGAACTTAATTCCAACTACAGTAAATTTACTGAGGATTTAGCAGATTATTCTGTGATTCAGAATGCTACTTTTTTTTTTTTAAAAAATACTCAAATTTTTCCTTAATCTTAGCTGAAATTATTTCACCTCTTTTTAATATAAAATGTTTTATTGAAAGGCATTTTTCTGTATCTCTATCATAACAGAGCGTTCTTTTAGATAAGGCTGTGACGGTACTATTGGGCAAATGTCACATCCAGATGCACAAATACCACGAACACTTGGGTGCTGGACAACACCTGATTTTTTTTAAAATTCTGGCTGCTCCCTATTGAGGTCACCACAGCGTATCATCACCTTATATTGCGATAATCCACATGTTGATTTGGCAAGGGTTTTTACGCCAGATGCCCTTCTGACACAACCCTGCCCATTTATCTAGGCTTGGGACCAGCACAGGGAGTACACTGGCCTGTGCACCCCCTGTGGCTGGGTAACCAACATTTCCCTCCTCCGTTCCATTATTGCTGAGCATCAAGCTGGACGGCAGGAAGTTCCACTTTCACAGTATATGGTCTTTGGCATGACTGGGCCGAGATTTTTTTTTTTTTTTTGTTACTTATTTGTACCCGTAGGTAGACTTGGTTTGCAGTCTGGTGACAAGCCACCGGCTGCTGGTCGCTGCGTGCGCGAGCGCCCTAAACCTACATGTTTTTGATATGCGGGAGGAAACCGGAGAAATCCCGGAGTAAACCCACGCAACACGGGGAGAACATGCAAACTCCACACAGCTCACTGTTGGTCGGGGGCTGGGATCGAACCCACGATCTCATGATCCCCGCGATCCCCCGGCCGAGGGTAAAACTGTGCTGCCACAGTGCTAAACCACTGCGCCACCGTGCAGCCCAAGAGACTTGAGCCCCGAGACTTGAGCCCCGACCTCCCGGTTGTGGGGAGGATGTTCTACCTCTAGGCCACCACTCTGGTGGACAACACCTGAAATATCAGGCTTTATTACAAATTGCTCCTACATAAAAAATTACAGTAGTACCAGATTAATACACAATGTGAAAAAGGGCTTATACAACCAGAGTTACACGTAGTTAGTATCTGTTCTTTCACTATCACTTGATTACTGAGTTGAACAGTAAAGGAGAAGGAATCCTAAGCCATAAATCATAAATGTGGCAGTACTTCATCATAAAAGACGATGGCAATCGAAAAGCAGGATGTACAGTATATATAAGTAGAAAAAGAAATCATTTTATCAAATGCTGCTCTCAGTGAGTACTCAAGCTGAGCTGTCCGTACTGAAAAAGTAGCGTCACTGCATCCTAAATGTAAACCCAATTATTCTGTTTTTGCGATGGCTAAACTGTTAATTCCTTGAATATCTTAAAAAGAAAGCCATTTTAAAAAGCCTGATTCCCTTTAGGCAGTGGCTATGGATACGCAAGAAGTATCTATCCCTCTACGAAATTTCTATTGGTACGGAAGAGTTGACAATCCAACAAAACCCTTTCAGATCAACTCCAAGTCAGCTGTTGCTATGGCTTAGGTACAGTATGTTAGGCCAGTGATCAGAAGGTTGCTGGTTCATGTCCTGCTATCAGCACCTTATCCAAACTGTTTTACTTGATGTGAGATGAAATTTACAAGAGATCAGCCTTAGGATTTGGAAGTGGGTAAGGTTAAATAGGTAGTAAATGGAAATTAATTTCAATTTTTAAACAGATAAATGTCTCAGATTTCTGTACCTGTAGCCTGATGCTTTTAAGATATGCATTAATAGAATGTACTGACCAATCAGATTCAAGCTGTATCTGTAACAAGATTTCTATGGGTACAGTTCCGTATCCATAGCCACTGCCTTACATTTACTAAAGGAAAACACTTTCTATTTAGATTCTGTTCATCCACGGCATTTTAAGACTAAGTTTAAAAGCATCTTGGTTTATCTGTGTTTGTTCATGGTTATTACACTTGAGTTTTGTCAACTGAAGTTCATTTCTGAAATGACTTGTTGGATCTTGGAATACCAGTGGATGCTATTTATCTTGATTTTAAAAAGGCCTTTGAGTCAGTACCCATCAGATGTCTTTTACAAAAAGTAGAGAGCTATGGTATCTCTGGCAAGCTATTAAAATTGATTAATTCCTTCTTCACAGGACAGCAGAAGGTTTGTGCAAATGGATCCCTGTCACAGTGGACTGACGTCACAAGTGGTGTTCCACAGGGCAGTGTCCTTGGGCCGGTGTTGTTCACATTATTGTGTGTCTGCCTGCTCTTACACCCGTGAAGAGCTACTAAATATCAGGACTTTCACTCCCACGGACCTACTCCCAGTTTTTTTGGCTCCTGCCGCCGATCTGGTTCACTTTTTAGCCCAAAAAGTGAGACGGCGAAAGAGAGGAAGATGAGCGGGCGCCCTCGTGCGGCTTCGCAGGAGAGGCATGCGCACGGCTTTGCCTGGAATATTTCTGTCCAATGTCAATTCTCTCAATAACAAGGTAGATGAACTGAGACTGCTGATGCGATTTAAGGACCTCTCCACCTCGTGTGTCCTCTGCTTTACTGAGACCTGGCTTAAGGAATTGACTCCGGACAGCGCGCTCCTCCTCGAGGGATTTCAGCTGTTTCGTGCAGACCGAGACAAAGAGCTCTCCGGTAAGACCACAGGAGGAGGAGTCTGCTTTTACATCAACAGCAGCTGGTGCTCCGATGTAACTGTGATCTCCCAACACTGTTCCCCTGCTCTGGAATATTTATTCATCAACTGTAAGCCATTTTATTCCCCGCGTGAGTTCGCTTCATTCATCCTGGCCGCTGTTTACGTCCCGCCCAACGCGGACGTGCGCGAGGCTCAGCGCGCGCTCGCGGATCACATTCAACAAGCAGAGCGGACTTTTCCGGACTCTCTGGTTATTGTGGTTGGCGACTTTAACCAGAGCAACCTGAGCCACGAACTCCCCCGCTACAAACAGTTTATTAAATGCCCCACCAGAGGAAAGAACACGCTGGATCACTGTTACACTACAGTGAAGGACATGTATCGCACTGTTCCCCGCGCTGCGCTCGGACTATCTGATCACGTGATGGTCCACCTGATTCCCACATACAGACAGAGACTGAAGCTCACAAAACCTGTTGTGAGCACTACGAGGAAATGGACCAGTTAAGCTGGGGAGAAGCTGCGCACCTGCATGGAAATAACTAACTGGGGCATGTTTAAAAGAACCACGCATGATCTGGATGAGTACACGGACACTGTGAACTCATATATCCACTTTTGTGAGGAGAGCATTCTTCCATCGTGCACCAGGGTGAGTTACTCCAATGACAAGCCCTGGTTTACAGCTAAGCTCAGACAGATCAGGAAGGAGAAGGAAGCAGTGTTGAAAAGTGGAGACAGGGACTGCTACAGGGAGGTCAAATACCGGTTTAGCAGAGAGCTGAGGAGAGCTAAGTCTGTGTATTCTGAGAGACTCCAGCAACAGTTCACTGCTAACAACTCTGCTTCTGTGTGGAGAGGACTGAGGCAAATCACCAACTATCGGCCTCAGGCTTCTAAAGGTCAGGATGACAAAGCCCTTTGTCAAAGACTGGCCCAACATTATGCCCGTTTTGACACCTCGTCAGCTGTGTCCAACTCCCCCCTCCCCCCAGCGCCACTGCCTCCACGGTCCCCTCTTCATCAAAGGCGTCCCCCCCTCCTCCCCCCCTGCCCTTGCCATCAGTGAGCAGGACGTGCACAGACAGTTCTCCAGACTGAACCCGCGCAAGGCCCCCGGACCGGACGGCGTGTCTCCCTCCACCCTGAGACACTGTACGGAGGAGCTGACTCCTGTCTTCACAGACATTTTTAACACCTCCCTGAAGTCATGCCACGTGCCAACCTGCCTCAAAACCTCTACCATCATCCCTGTCCCCAAGAAGCCACGGATCACTGGACTTAACGACTACAGACCTGTAGCGCTCACCTCTGTAGTCATGAAGTCCTTTGAGCGCCTGGTCCTGCCCCACCTCAAGACCATCACCACTCCCCTCCTGGACCCGCTGCAGTTTGCCTACAGAGCCAACAGGTCTGTGGACGACGCAGTCAACCAGGCCCTCCACTCCATCCTGCAGCACCTGGACTCCCCGGGAACCTACGCCAGGATCCTGTTTATGGACTTCAGCTCTGCATTCAACACCATCCGCCCCGCTCTGCTCCAGGACAAGCTGTCCCTGCTCAACGTGCCTGACTCCCTCTGCAGGTGGATCACCGACTTCCTGACGGACCGGAGGCTGCATGTGCGGCTGGGAAAGACTGTCTCAGACTCTGTTAGCATCAGCACCGGATCACCCCGGGGCTATGTACTTTCCCCCCTACTCTTCTCCCTGTACACCAACTCCTGCACCTCCAGCCACCAGTCTGTCAAGCTGATCAAGTTTGCGGATGACACCACCCTCATCGGGCTCATCTCCAACGGCGACGAGTCCGTCTACAGGAGAGAGGTGGCCCAGCTGGCGTCCTGGTGCAGCCACAACAACCTGCAGCTGAACGCTCTGAAGACAGTAGAGATGATCGTGGACTTCAGAAAAGTCACAACCCCTCTGCCCCCCCTTACCCTCACAGACTCTCCCATCACCACTGCAGATTCCTTCCGCTTCCTGGGCACCACCATCACCTGGGACCTCAAGTGAGAGCTGACCATCAGCTCCCTCATCAAAAAGGCCCAGCAGAGGATGTTCTTCCTGCGGCAGCTGAGGAAGCTCAAGCTACCCACCAAGATGTTGGTGCAGTTCTACACGGCCATCATCGAGTCCATCCTCACCACCTACATAACTGTGTGGTACGCAGAAGCCACTGCCAGGGACAGACAAGACTGCAGCGCATCGTGCGCGCTGCTGAGAAGGTGATCGGCTGCAAGCTCCCATCTCTCCAGGACCTGTACATCTCCAGGACCCGGAGGCGTGCTGGCCGGATCATAGCCGACCCTTCACACCCTGGACACGTACTGTTTGCCCCCCTCCCCTCAGGTAGAAGACTTCGGTCCATTCAGACTAAAACCTCCCGCTACATGAACAGCTTCTTCCCCTCTGCCATCAGACTGCTGAACACTAAGTGACTTATTAGACTCTCGTGCACTATGTACAGCAGCTCAACCGGTCTCATGACAATTATCACTGTTTTCTTTTTGCACTACCGACTGCACTATGTGGAACTCCACAATACCTGCTGCTTGTTAATGTATTTAAAAATTGCATAGATTAGTATTACTCATATTCTACATTTTATTGCATGCATAGTTTTTTATTTTTATCTTTAGTGCTACTCCATGTTTAATGTTGCAGCATTGCACCGAGACAAATTCCTAGTTTGTGTACTACATGAACAATGGCAATAAATCTGATTCTGATTATTTGTTAACAATTTGCCTAAAGTTGTTGGTGCTAACCTGAAGCTTTTTGCTGATGATACAAAAATCTACATGCCCATAAGATCACCAACAGACTGTAAGAGGCTACAGCAGGATTTACTGAGTCTCCAGGAATGGGCTGTGAAGTGGCAATTATGCTTTCATCCTGACAAATGTACAGTGATACGAATAGGGGAAGGTCATCCAGAATTTATATATGAAATGACTGATCAGGGAAAAAGTGTTCCGTGTGGCGTAACCCCCACAACAGACTGGGTCAGGCACAGCGCTCGACTAGAGCAATTAACAAAACAGTGAAATGTGTGTATTAATGTCAACAGGCAGTCCCGCTTCTTCTGGCTCAGTACTGTGATGTCAATGTGCCATTCATGCATTGTTCATGCTTCCTGCCTTTACTGTGATCCAATGACTGATAACAATATGTAGATGTGCCTTGTAACCTCTTTTGTCCTACAGCTCCGGAGCAGAGGCGAATTACGGCCAGCAATCTCCTTATTGTTATGTGTGTCTCTCAAATGCAAATGCCCATACCTACTGCTGTGAATGCCTTTCATGTATTGTCTGTAGTTGGGTATATAAGCTGCATTACTCTGTAACTCATTCTCTCATTCTCTTCTACTGCACACTTTGCTGGAGAGCCTCCGGGCTTGCCCATGGGGCGAGCTCCGTGATGGCGGTATGATAATAAACCTATTTAAAACCTCACTTCGCTGCTCATTTTTCATGCCGCCGCACTGGTGACCCCGAAAATGCACACGCTTTGTGTAATGCAACCTTCTAGTTTGGACAGCCACGCTGGTGTCCTGATGGCAACGAACGCAGCACCCGGCGGTGATTCTCCGACGACAAGCGAACGCAGCAGCCTGACGCAAATTATCTGCCCTCCCTTCTGCTTCAGGGAGACTTCGACGCAGAGTTACCAGGCGAAACTCTCCGGAGACCACCCACAACCGGGACAGCTGCGGAAAACTTCATGGTGAGATCTGCACGCCTAGATCGGCACATCCACGCTGGACCGGCCGCTCTCACGGCTTCTGACACACGATTCTGTGTCTCCACACGAGAGCGCACGCACCTCGTCCTCTCTCCACGACAGCGACCTCCATGGCCGACGGACAACGCAGCGCGTGGACCTGAACGCACCATGACCCATCTACAACAACTACAACAGGGATGATTAAGCTCCCTCACCCTGACTCTCCCTCTCCAGCAGGCCCACCCACACACAGAACCCCGGCACACGCACCGGGGAGTTACGAGGACAGCGCACCACGCACGGGACACATACGGCTCCACTGACCGCCATCCTCCTTCGCCGCTGCACACAGGCCCTTCAGGCTTGCTCGTACACCTGAGGCACGCACGCAGCTTGCTCACTGGATTTTCTTATGGTCTTAGCCATGGCGCACAACGGGAATTCAGCAGTCTGCGGTCCCCGAAGACTTTAAGGTTGTGCCCGCACCTAAAGTCAACACGCCAAGTCCCTTTGCTTTTGTTTTTTTTTTTTCTTACAGCCGCCCCTGTTTTTCTTCATGGCCGCTGTTAATCCTCGCCGCTCCTTTTTTCTTCACGGCCGCTATTAATCCTTGCAGGACTTAATCGCGAGAGGAATCAGTGACTAATTTTTCTTCTTGTGGATCTCCGCACGTTCAACGGGACAGCCCCTCAACATTGCGGACCCACAAGCAATTTTTGCGCGGCTCAGACGATTTCACCATCCCCGGCCGGCATTTACTACCCCCCACCCCCCTCCACCTCCGCCTGCACAGAGCTTTCCCTGCTCGCTGCCAAAGCCGGACTATCGAGGCCTCGGCTGCCTGCCGAGCCCTCTGGGGGGGAGCGTGTGGCGTAACCCCCACAACAGACTGGGTCAGGCACAGCGCTCGACTAGAGCAATTAACAGAACAGTGAAATGTGTGTATTAATGCCAACAGGCAGCCCCGCTTCTTCTGGCTTTTTCCGGCTCAGTACTGTGATGTCAATGTGCCATTCATGCATTGTTCATGCTTCCTGCCCTTACTGTGATCCAATGACTGATAACAATATATAGATGTGCCTTGTAACCTCTTTTGTCCTACAGCTCCAGAGCAGAGGCGAATTACGGCCAGCAATCTCTTTATTGTTATGTGTGTCTCTCAAATGCAAATGCCCATACCTACTGCTGTGAATGCCTTTCATGTATTGTCTGTAGTTGGGTATATAAGCTGCATTACTCTGTAACTCATCCTCTCACTCTGACGACTGCTCATCTGCACACTTTGCTGGAGAGCCTCCGGGCTCGCCCATGGGGCGAGCTCCGTGATGGCGGTATGATAATAAACCTACTTAAAAACCTCACTTCGCTGCCTTATTTCTCATGCCGCCGCATTCCCCTCCAATTCAGACCATGAATGGGACCTTGGAGTGATTGTAGATAAAGAGCTGTCCTTTGAAAAACACATAAAGAGAATGGTAACGAAAGCCACCCAGATAACAGGTGTCATGTGGAGAAGCTTTGAATGCATCGATAATGAAGTCTTCAGGCTCCTGTATAACACAATGATATGGTCCCATGTTGAATACACGGCCCCTGTGTGGTCACCCCACTTGTGGAAGCTTGCAGACGCGATTGAACGAGTGCAGAGCAGAGCCACCAAACAAGTGTCTGGGCTAAGCAACCTGTAGTATGAAGAGCGCCTGAGGCACCTCAATATTCCTACGCTAGTGTATAGACGTTTGCAAGGAGACCTAATCAATACTGTAACGTCGGGGCCATTTTAAGGGGGCAGGGATTTCCCAGCATGCTTTGACAGTTGAAAACGTTACTGTGTGTGTATTAAATGTGTTATTACTGAGTTATACTGCTGTGTCATTATAACTGCATTATAATGACCCAGCAGTGTTTAACAGGATTAGGGCAAGATGTATCATGTGTGTGTAACCATGATTGAAACAGAGGTCTGGGAGAATGACCTCCCCTCCTCTCTGTGCTCAGAAGTAGGTTGGGGGTCGGGGTGTGAAAAATAAATCCCGTTGATCACAGCCATCTGCTCCATTTTCTTTGTGTGAACCCTGCTTACGTCACAATACCTTTAAGTACATCCATAAGAAATATGATGCAGATCCGTGTCTACCTGACCTACTGACAGATACAAGGCCCCGAGGTCATAATTTGCGGCTTCAAAAGAACAGTGTTAGGTCGAACCGTAGGTTGTTTTCTTTAGCAATAGAGTGGTTTCATGGTGGAATAATCTCCCAGAGGACGTGGTGAATGCCCCGTGTGTGGCTGTTTTTAAAGCCAGATTTGATAAGCACTTTGAGGATCATCCAGTCCTCAATAATTATAGAGCATTGGACAACCCATTGTTGCCCGTGATGACTGAGAAATAGATACACTAAAGTAGCGGCTCAAATTGAATATCCCTACCGAGCCGATATTTTTCTATTCTTGACAAACTTCCGCATGACCTTTAGCTTTACTCAGTGTAATATAAGCCAAATGAGAAGATTTTGCGTATAGGATAGAGGTGGAATGAGGTTTAGGTAAATGGGTTATACACACATTACACAATTAAAACCACGTTCTTTGGCATGATGGGAAACAAAATAGCGAGCAGTTAACTATGTAGCAACTTCCATCTTAATACGTTAAACAAAGGCGAAATTGCCCCATGCCAATGCTCCAAACGACTACCACACCTTCCGGTAAACTTTTACAGCCAATTTATTTATTTTGCATTATACTTACGCTCTGATGTGAAGCCTTATTTTTGAAGGGAAGTGTGATCTCAACTCACCAACTGTTGGAATGGTTGGTCGCGGGGTGATGACGTATGTTCCAAACGACCAATAGTACTCAAGCTACGTTTTCAATACAATGAAACTGGATATTCATATTATATTCAATACTATAGTAAACTAGCTTTTTTTTATTCGTATAATATTCAATACTATAGTAAACTAGTTTTTTTATTCGTATTATATTCAATACTATAGTAAACTACAGTAATAAAATTATACATCAGTAAGAAAACAGTTATGAACGACGGGTGATCAATTGACCTTTAACCTGAATGAATGACCCTTCAATGTTCAGACACATTGTTCTCATTGAAACTCCCAGCTCTCCTCTCCTACTGGAGCAACAAACCAGTATTGTAAACAGTCTGTGGTTCAGTCTTCAGGTCAAGGTTTTTTAATCATTCCCAGTCAGAACTAAAACTCAGTTAGACGGCTTTGTCATTACGGTCCACGTCTGTGGAACAGCCTTCATGAAGACCTGAGGGCTGCAGAGAATGTTGACAGATTTAAAACCAAAGACCCACCTTTTAATCCCTGCCCCTCGCACCTTTTTATCCTGTTTTAACCATTTTTTTAAATCCTGTTTTAACTTTTTTGAACTTATTGCTTTGTTTTGTCGAATTACCTTGGGTTTTTCCTCACTGATAGAACTTCATTAAAACTAAACTTTTAGAAGTTTAGTTTTAATGGGGGTTTTTTAAACATGGTTTTATATGGTAGGCCGATTAGTCGGTATGGGCGAGTGAGACTATATTTTGGCTTTTGGTGTATGTTATTATTTTGTACAGCACTATGAGCTGTTACACTGTATGAAAAGTGCTTTATAAATAAAGCCTGATTGATTGACTCATCTTTGATACATGATGTGCTCGATTTGCAGTGACCCAAAACCCCAACAACCTCGCAAGCTGACCGACTACAAAAGAATTGACACATTTAAGAAACAACATTTTATTTATCAAAAACGAAAAAATGAAAGCACATCAAACCTTTGAGAACTATGCGAGAAAACACACACACACACACAAAATAGCAGGAACATTAATCTGAGAAGTTTACTGGGTGTGAGATGCTCCACTAGGTTCCCCGTGTATCCAGAAAATGACAGCTGGTAGAGCTTGGCTCATCAGAAGAGAGACTGAGAAGATCTCCTTGGTCCCTCCTCATCATTTTGCTTCCACTGGCCACATCTTCTGAGCACTTGGCTACACACATAAGATGAAAAAGATAAAAAAAAAAAATTCTGCAATCAGGTTTTGAACAGTGTCTTCTTGCTGGAGATGCCAGAGAGTGAATAAACACCTTAATCTTCCTTAAAGAATCAAAGAACAATTTGGGAATGCTGAGGGAAATAAAAATCATATTTAGTGTTGTACCTATAGTTTTCATTCCCTTCTGTGCAACAGATTCAACAAACCTTGACTGGGCGTCTACTCAGCCTTCAGAGCGTCCTGCAGAGCAGCAGCTACAACATCAGGTTGAGGAAACTTCAGCTTACGAGGTGGACCTTTCTTTATTCCAGTCCACAGAGATGTTTCTGTGAGGAAAAGATGAGAGAATGCTGTTTAGAGGAGTAATGAAAACTATACAACCAGGTACTGCATAGACGTTATCCAATAAGGCCAGAGGGGTATAACGAGCATAAAATTCAATCTAAAACTGCCTCCCAGCTAAATCTGAAATCAAAACACAATGGTCAAACCAAAGTGCTAATAAATAGGACATTTTACAGCGCTTTCTGATGGGTGCAGCCATCTTGAATTGTGAAGTCGGGTATAGTGAGGACTGCCTGATTTTCAGAGTTGGAAATGTGACTTCATGGGATGTTCCATGTGCAACTTCTGCAAAGGACCTCAGGAAATATTGACTTGACATTTACTTCATGGCATCAGGTTATGTATCACTGCCATCATGTTGCTATCCATTTCTGATTTCACTCCCTTAAAACACTGTTATAGCTCTGTTTAGCTATTCCAAAATGACAAGATGAGAATCTTAATTGCCATTTTATCACTTTACTGATTACAAAAAAGGAAGTACAAAGGTAGCTCAAGTCAGAAAAACTGTTGTTCAAAGTCAGTTGGTAGCTGTCGCTAAAAAAATCAGTTGGTAACTATGAACCTTTGGTAACAGCAGCTTAGCAACAAAAACAGTTAAAACTGGGGATTCTGTGTAAACTGACACATTTGCCTTGTAACCCGTTTTGTGCTAAACAAACCAAACTGTCAAATTAAATCCATAAAGTTCTTTCACTCCTTTTACTTAACACTAGCTGCTTCTTTTATCAATTTATTCACAATACCGCACAAATTTCAAATGGTTACAACAAATACTCCATCATTCTAGCTGATATAAAACCCTTAAGCGTAGAGAAGAAACAGGTTTCATTTCACTGATAAAGTTTCATTTCTGTCTGGATCGCAACACAAACGAGTAGATCAACTTTTCCCTCTGAAACACCGAATAACCTTATTACTGTCTTCATAAACATTGCCATAATCTACACTAAATTATCCAGGTTGCTAAATTCATCTTTGATTACCTTTGCCTCCATCCAGCAAAGTGATCTCAAAGCTGTTTCTGCGGGGTTTCTCAGGGTTGAGGACCACAGTCAGTCCAGGGTGGGCAACAAGGAGGGCAGATTTCACCTCCTCAGCATTACGCCCATACACTCGTCAGCTCTTGCTGTAATTTAAAAGTAAAAAAACATAAACATCAGTCTAAGCTATGGACCAATGGCATGAAAACACTTCCTTAAAAGGTAAACTGCACAAGCATTTCTACTGTTGTAAGACTGAAGAAGAAATACTGTTTCACTTTAATTTGTCCCCTATGTTTAATTTCTATGGAAGAGAAACAATACAAAGAACTGCTGCTGTATTTGAAAGTGTATTTTCATAATTACAGCAAATGTTATCTAGAAATCTGAAGTGTTGTGAATGCGCCTCTAACGAGGCGCAGAGAGGAACGCATTCACATGCAGGATTACACCACAGGCAAATTTATTAAAGTAAAGAGTTTAGTCCCAAAAACTCGTGTAGACATACAAAAGCAAAGGAGAATAAACTTGCAGTGGTACACAATGTAACGTGTTGCAGGAAAAACCACGGCGTAATGTGGCTGAGCTTAATAATGAGGGAAACCATGGCGTAACGTGGCAGCGACAAATAATAATCCAGCAATGAAACACAGGGCAAGAGCTGACTAAATACACAGACTAATAATAAAGTGACAAGATGCACCTGAGCGAGGAGCGGGGAGATTAATCAGAGAAAAGAGGAATCAGCTGAAGGTCATGAGAGGGAGTGTGGTCGGACTGGCAGACTGGCAGGCAACGCCCACACAAGCGCATGCCCAAAAGCTGCCTGGCAGCTGCAGTCAGAGAGCCAGTATAAACAAACACAGAGACCAGACTATACAAATAATACATAACATGGCAAAAGCAAACTAAACAGTAACAAGGAATAATGGAGAACCATATGAAACTCAAAAAGGAAGAACAATACACAAATAAATATGAAACAGAAAACCCATAAGACTGAGCCTGTGAAAACCCCGGCTCAGTACCAAATACACAATACACAGATAATATGACACACAGAGGAAAGTCATGGACCTGAGCCTGGAGGACAAACTGGCTCGGTTCATGACATAAAGGCCCACCAGGGGCACAGTGAACTGTATAATTAACTACTCTGTAGTATATAAAGACTGACAGACTGGTCAACATCAATGCTTGTAGTTTATGGAAGAAGAGTGTGGACCGAAGAGGAGACTATGTTGAAAAATAAACCCCATTTGGTCAAATTTGACCACTATGAACTTTTCAGCCTTCCCTTGTAAGCAGGGGCGGACTGGCCATTGTTTTCACCGGGACATTTTCCAGTGGCCTGGCCTGCCATAAGCAGTAAAGTGGCGTGAACAAGTGGCACCAAACATCAGTAATGATCCTCTGAGGTCTGTTCTTTACTCTCAGCAGCTGCCTTTTTTTTTGGGGGGGGGGGCGGGGTGTTAAGTCAATATAGACATAAGTAATGTGGTGAATGAGTATTTGTGGTTATACTGTTGTAGCAGTTTACTGCAATTGTGAGTTTAAAATAATTATTTTAATCCATCTTCTTCTTCCGGCTACCCCCTTTAAGGGTCACCACAGCCGATCATCTGCCTCCATCTCACCCTACCCCTTGCATCTTCATCTGTAACACCAACCCTCTCCATGTCCTCCTTCACTGCATCCACAAGTCTTCTCTGTGGTCTTCCTCTTTTTCTCCTGCCTGGCAGCTTCATCTTCAACATCCATTGTCCAATATATCCACTATCCCTCCTCTGCACACCTCTCCTCTTAACCTGGCTTCAACAACTCTTTCCCATATCTTTATAATGTGGCTGATCAACTTTATGCCTCTGTAGTTACTACAGCTGTGAGCATCACCTTTGTTCTTGGAAATTGGTACCAAAACACCTTCTCCGTTCCTCAGGCATCCTCTCACTCTCCAAGATTGTGTTAAACAATCTGGTTGAAAAGTCCACTGCCATCTCTCCTAAACATCTCCATACCTCCACAGGTATGTCATCTGGATCAACCACCTTTCCATTCTTCATCCTCTTAAAGCTGCCCTCACTTTGGCCTTGCTAAACCTTGGGACTTCCTTGTTCACCATCTTTCCTTTATCCATCCTCCTCTCTCTCTCATTTTGGCTATTCATCAACTCTTCAAAGTACTCCTTCCACCTTCTCAACACACTCTTGTCATTTGTTAGTACATTGCCATTTCTGTCCTTAACCTAACCTGTTGTACATCCTTTCCAGCTTGATCTCTCTGTCTAGCCCACAGGTGTCAAACTCATTCCATGGAGGGCCAAGACCCTGCAGGTTTTACCTCCACCCACTGTCTTCAACAGGTGATTTCTCTGAATTTCTTCCTACTGATTGCTGATCAGTGAAAACACCTGCTGAAGAGACTGGGTGGAAGTAAAACCTGCAGGGTCTTGGCCCTCCATGGAATGAGTTTGACACCCCTGGTCTAGCCAATCGATACAAGTCCTCTTCTCCTTCCTTAGTGTCCAGCCTCTCATACAACTCACTATATGCCTTTTCCTTTGCCACGTGCCTAGATTCCAATACTCCTGTCTACTTTCTTCATCTCCCTGACTATCCCACTTTTTCTTTGCTAACCTCTTCCTTTGAATACTTTCCTATACCTCCTCATTCCACCACCAAGTCTCCTCATCTTCCTTCCTCTGTCCACTGGATACACCACATACCTTTCTACCCGTTTCCCTCAATACTTTTGCTGTACTTTCCCAGTCATCTGGTAGTTCTTCCCTACCACCCAGAGCTTCTTGCTTTGTAACGTCATCCTACAGACTACCATCCGATGCTGTCTAGCTACATTCTCCCCTGCCACCACGTTGCAGTCTCCTATCTCTTTCAGATTTCTCCTTCTGCATAGGATGTAGTCCACCTGTGTGCACCTTCCTCCACTCCTGTAAGTCACCCTATGCTCACCACATATGAACACCAATGCATGTGTTCACCACAACCAATTCCATCCTTTCAGCAAAATCCACAACCATCTGTCCTTCCACATTTCTCTCCTTAAGACCATACCTACCCAGGACCTCCTCATCACCTCTGTTCCCTTCACCTACAGTGGGGCAAAAAAGTATTTAGTCAGCCACCAATTGTGCAAGTTCTCCCACTTAAAAGATGAGAGAGGTCTCCAATTTTCATCATAGGTATACCTCAACTATGAGAGACAAAATGAGAAAAAAAAATCCAGAAAATCACATTGAAGGATTTTTAAAGAATTTATTTGCAAATTATGGTGGAAAATAAGTATTTGGTCACCTACAAACAAGCAAGATTTCTGGCTCTCACAGACCTGTAACTTCTTCTTTAAGAGGCTCCTCTGTCCTCCACTCATTACCTGTATTAATGGCACCTGTTTGAACTCGTTATCAGTATAAAAGACATCTGTCCACAACCTCAAACAGTCAGACTCCAAACTCCACTATGGCCAAGACCAAAGAGCTGTCAAAGGACACCAGAAACAAAATTGTAGACCTGCACCAGGCTGAGAAGACTGAATCTGCAATAGGTAAGCAGCTTGGTGTGAAGAAATCAACTATGGGAGCAATTATTAGAAAATGGAAGACATGCAAGACCACTGATAATCTCCCTCTATCTGGGGCTCCACGCAAGATCTCACCCCGTGGGGTCAAAATGATCATGAGAACGGTGAGCAAAAATCCCAGAACCACACGGGGGGACCTAGTGAATGACCTGCAGAGAGCTGGGACCAAAGTAACAAAGGCTACCATCAGTAACACACTACGCCGCCAGGGACTCAAATCCTGCAGTGCCACACGTGTCCCCCTGCTTAAGCCAGTACGTGTCCAGGCCCGTCTGAAGTTTGCTAGAGAGCATTTGGATGATCCAGAAGAGGATTGGGAGAATGTCATATGGTCAGATGAAACCAAAATAGAACTTTTTGGTAAAAACTCAACTTGTCGTGTTTGGAGGAGAAAGAACACCATACCTACTGTGAAGCATGGGGGTGGAAACATCATGCTTTGAGGCAGTTTTTCTGCAAAGGGACCAGGACGACTGATCCGTGTAAAGGAAAGAATGAATGGGGCCATGTATCGTGAGATTTTGAGTGAAAACCTCCTTCCATCAGCAAAGGCATTGAAGAAACGTGGCTGGGTCTTTCAGCATGACAATGATCCCAAACACACCGCCCGGGCAACGAAGGAGTGGCTTCGTAAGAAGCATTTCACGGTCCTGGAGTGGCCTAGCCAGTCTCCAGATCTCAACCCCATAGAAAATCTCTGGAGGGAGTTGAAAGTCCGTGTTGCCCAGTGACAGCCCCAAAACATCACTGCTCTATAGGAGATCTGCATGGAGGAATGGGCCAAAATACCAGCAACAGTGTGTGAAAACCTTGTGAAGACTTACAGAAAACGTTTGACCTCTGTCATTGCCAACAAAGGGTATATAACAAAGTATTGAGATGAACTTTTGTTATTGACCAAATACTTATTTTCCAACATAATTTGCAAATAAATTCTTTAAAAATCAGACAATGTGATTTTCTGGATTTTTTTTTTCTCATTTTGTCTCTCATAGTTGAGGTATACCTATGATGAAAATTGGAGACCTCTCTCATCTTTAAAGTGGGAGAACTTGCACAACTGGTGGCTGACTAAATACTTTTTTACCCCACTGTACATGTCCATTAAAGTCCGCTCTAATCACCACTCTCTCCCCCTTGGGAACACTTTCTACCACTTCATCCAACTGACTCCAGAATTTCTTTTTTTCTACCTGACATCCAACTTGTGGGGCATACGCACTGACAACAATCAACATAACATCTTTGACTTCTAGCTTCAAACTCATGATTCTCTCTGACTCAGTCTTTACCTCCTGAACACTCTTCACATACTCTTCCTTCAAGATTACTCCTACTCCATTTCTCTTCCTATCTAAACCATGACAGAGCAGTTTAAATCCACCCCCAGTGGTCCTAGCCTTGCTTCCCTTCCATCTGGTTTCTTGAACACACAGTATATCTCCCTTTCTTCTCTCCATCATATCAGTCAACTCTCTGCCTTTACCAGTCAGAGTCCCTACATTTAACGCCCCTACTCTCACCTCCACACTTCTACCTTTCCTTTTCTCTCTCTCCCTCCTAACACGCCTTCCCCCTCTTCTCCTCCTCAATCTTCGACCAACAGTAGCCCAATTTCCACCGGCACCCTGTCGGTTAACAGCACCAGTGGCGGTCATTATTAACCTGGCCTCGACCAATCCAGTATTAAAGTCTCATTCGTCATGATCCGCATGTTTGATTTGGCAAAGGTTTTACGTCGGATGCCCTTCCTGGCACAACCCTCCCCATTTACCTGGGCTTGGGACCGACACTAGGAGTACACTGGCTTGTACACCCCCTGTGGCTGGTTTATTTTAATATATACTGTATATATATACGTATATTTCAACTTAGTCTTCTGTGAAGCACTTTGAATTACATTAATTTGTAGGAAAGGTGCTCTACAAAGTTTGATTCATTGATACTATATGGTAATAGTTCTCTAATTGCATAAACTTTAGTAGTGTTACCTCCTTCTGACATTCATTAGGCTATTTTTTAAGACTATTTGAGAAATAATCGACAATTTTCAGAAATATAGGCAACATTTTTTATGCAGAAACATTTTTACTCTTATCCACTTTTTTTTTTTTTTTTTTAGATTTAGTATACTTTATTGATCCCCAGAGGGGAAATTGAGGGTCATCCACCACCTGGATGGATGAAGCAGCCACGATACGGCGCTATCCCGTAACCATTCACACACACATTCACACCTAGGGCCACTTTAGAGTCTCCAATTAACCTAACCTGCATGTTTTTGGCATGTGGGAGGAAACCGGAGAAATCCCGGGGTAAACCCACGCAGACACGGGAAGAACATGCAAACTCCACACAGATCACTGTTGGTCGGGGGCTGGGATCGAACCCACGATCCCACGGCCAAGGGTAAACTGTGCTGCCGCAGTGCTAACCACTGCGCCACCGTGCAGTCCACTTGTGACTCGTCTCAATTTTGTTTTCTTTTCTCATAATTTAAAAACCTTTTTTCATAAATGTACCACCACCACCAACAGTACGGGCATGTGAAATGCAAATATATTCAATGCGCATGTGTGAAATATGGCTGTTGAGCGGCAGCTGCAGCGCTTCAAAAATCACTCTGAATACTGATGGGTACGCAAACGCACTACAGAACGCATACGTTTTCCCCTTGCAGGGACTCTGATCAGGCCTTTAGGTGCTAATGCTTACGTTCCAACATTTAACATTTGGGCAGTGGTGACCTAATTGTTAGGGATGTGGACTGGTGACTGGAGGGTCGCTGGTTTGATCCCTGGACTTACAGGATCAGATCTGGGTGGGACAGATAATGTAGTAGTGTTTGCCCCACCCTCATTCCCTTGAGCAAGGCCCTTAACCCCAGCTGCTCTAGCGGAGCTGTTCAGTGGCCACAGGTCAGTCTGTGGTTGTACTGGGCAGCTTCCCGGAGTGAATGTGTAACTGTGAGTGTGAATAGGGCGTCCTTGAAAAAGAGAGGTTGCCTCTCAATGGAACTCCCCTGTATAAATAGAGGTTAAATAAAATAAATAAAATTATCAAGAAGGCTGGCTCTGTAATTGGTCTCAGGCTAGAGACTTCTGAGACTGTGGTGGAGAGGAGGACACTGAACAAACCGTTATCCATCATGGATAACCTTGATCACCCCCTCCACTACACACTGGACAGATAGCAGGGCACTTTCTCCAGTAGACTGCTACAGCTACCCTGTCGAACAAAAATCCTTCCTGCCACATGCCATTTCACTGTACAATAACTCACTCTAATGTCTGATAATTAGTTATAATCCAGCTGTCACACTGCACTTTACAGTCGACTTTGTACCTTACATTTCACCATGCACCTTATAGTTCTATTTTGCACAGTACAGTTTACCTCTAACTCAGTACTTATCTACAAGAGGGGGCAGAAAAGTTCATAGGGGTCAAATTTGACCAAATGTGGTTTATTTTTCAACCGCAGGCATCCAAGCGCTGCAACACTGATGGAAAAAGTGTGTGGACCAAAGGGGAGACTACGTTGAAAATAAACCACATTTGGTCAAATTTGACCACTATGAACTTTTCAGTCCCCCCTCGTATATACATTCTATACAGGTCATCCTTTATTTTTTAGTTTATAAGTCAGTTTAGTTGAGTGTGTTTAGCTTTTCTAGGTAATTCCTTTTTTCTATTTTCTTTACTATTCTATTATGCTGCAGGTATTTCTGTCTGTTTGGTCTGGTTGCTGTATGTCATGCTGTTGTTGCACTAATATTTCCCAGTTTGGGATCAAACTCTATTAGACATGGTGGCTCCGTTAAAAAAGAAAAAGCCTAATCAGAGAACTTTGACTCCTTGGTTCAACACAGAAACTTGCAGCTTAAGGCTGCGTGTCCACCAAATGTTTTTTTCCTGCTGAGGGCAACTACTTTCTATTCATTCTCTATGTACGTGGAGGGCTGAAAAGTTCATAGGCTGACTAAGGAGTTAGGCTACAGCAATGAAACTAGTCATGCATTAAATTCAACCTTTTTCTGATCCTAACTGCATTGTTGCACTGACATTGGAGATTATGTTGAAAAATAAATCACATTTGGTCAAATTTGACCACTGCTTCATGGTCAGCCTGTGAAATTTTCAGCCCCCCTCTCGTAGTCCAGCGTATAAAGCGCTGTGAGCGCCCTCGGCACTTAAATACTCTCAGCGGTGACTGATTTATGTTGCGTCAACAGCTGTAAAAAAAATTCAACTTTTTAGAATACATCTGTGCTTGTCAATGTCAAACCTTTCTAATCAGCCAATTAAAAATTAAGGAAGGGCGGGACGTAGGTTGCTGGTACAGGACGAAGAGAACGGTACGATGGCAGGGTACAGCTTGATCTTCGCTGCATCAGACAACCCGGTACTCTGATCTGACACTGAAAGGATACCATGATCAAAATTTGAAAGTGAACACTTGAGGAATGTGTCCACATCTGTAGACATGCCAGGTGAGTGTACCTTTGTCACGGTCATATTTCTTACAAGTTTGTTGGGGTAGATAAGGCAGTTAACTGATACTATGTGAATTTGTACAGTTCATGACCGCAAAAAATGGAAATATCTCCAATGTGAAATGTGATTTTATACCAGCAGTCACTGAAAAGTATAGGAAACTGTGTGTTGAGCATATCTCTGTGCAAGTTTTACAAAAATAGATGTAAAAATAAACAAAATTTTGACCATAGACTACTCATCTCAGAAGGGCTCTCTGTAATTAGCCTGCATCCGAGAAATTGACAGGCCCAATCTTCTTCAAAACCAGTTCAAACTGACTCAGTCAATCTAAAATACTCCTTGAGATGGGCACCATCAAAACGCAAGTCCTGTACAAGTCGGAGCTACTCTCTCAGCTGTTTCCTCGACTGGTTGATGTCTGTACCCAGACTCTTATTTTCTTTTCCGTGTCATCATATTTTGCATCCAGAGCTGCTGCCAGTGCCAGAATGCATTTCCTGTCCATTGTTATTTAGAGACTGCTATTAAAAAATAAGTGGTAAGGCTCGATGGGAAAAGCGGAAGTACTGAGCTGTGAGTGACAAGCTGTTGCTAGGATACAGGGATCAGACTTTTTTCCAGAGTGCAGTGCACAAACGCTGTAAAAACAGAGGGTCAGGGCAGTCTGGCAACAAAAAACGCGTTTGGTGGACACGTAGCCTTAAAACAGAAGACTCGTCAATTAGAAAGAAAATGGAATTCCACTAAATTAGATGAATTTTATTTAGCTTGGAGAAATGAACTTCTAATTTATAAAAAAATCTTTTAGGAAAGCTAGAACAACTTATTATTCTGCATTAATAGAAGACATCAAGAATAATCCCAGGTTTCTTTTCAGCACTATAGCCAGGCTGACAAAGAGTCAGGACTCTATCAAACCTAGCATTCTTTTGGATTTTACTAGTCAGGACTTTATGAACTTTTTCAGTAATAAAATTTCATGGATGGGGTTACTCCATCTCCTAAGAGTTCTGCGAGGAACCTTGGAGTTATTTTTGATCAAGATCTGTCCTTTGATTTGTATATTAATCTTGTTTCTAAGACTGCTTTTGATCATTTACATAATATTGCCATCATCTTGTCTCAGAATGATGCTGAGAAACTAATCCATGCTTTTGGTAGTTCAAGATTACTGTAGCTCTTTATCATCAGGCTGTCCTAAAATGTCTCTAAAAAGTCTTCAGGTGATCCAAAATGCTGCAGCTAGAATTTTAACAGGCACTCTAAAGAGAGATCAAATTTCTCCCGTTTTGGCCTCCCTTCATTGGCTTCCCATAGCATCTAGAATTAAGTTTAAAATCTTTCTCCTCACTTACAAAGCTCTAAATGATTAGGCCCCTTGTTATTTAAAAATCTGATATTACCTTATCATCTGAACAGAGCACTTCACTGCCAAAATGGAGGATTACTTGTACACTACATGTCTGTTCTTTTCTTCTTCTCTATCTCCTCACCACCCAGCCAGTCGCAGCAGATGACTGCCCCTCCCTGATCCTGGTTCTGCTGGAGGGTTCTTCCTGCTAAAAGGGAATTTTTCCTCTCCACCGTCGCCAAGTGCTTGCTCACAGGGGTTCCCGATTGCTGGGGTCTTTCTGCATTTGTGGGGTTTCCCCTAAAGTTTGAAAGTGCTATGAGACAACTGTTGTGAAAAAATGCTATATAAATAAAGCTGAATTGAATTGAATTAAATAAATGCATTCCATTGAAGATAGTGTGAGTGCGGACAGCAGTAGATGTGGGGAACAACCACCCGTGACAGACTGTTGTAGTGCTGGGTGGAAGACGTTACCACATCTCTGATAAGATCAACTAAAACATATTTTATAATACAGCCCAAAGTTATGGTATTTTATGTGCACTTTTAGTAAAATTACAGGTGTAATGGCAAAATATTAACTACTGAGGTAACATGCCATGCTTTTTTCTGTTGTTAAATAATTGAAGGGTGTTTTAGTATGTGGAAAGCACACAAAGTACCCTGTAACTTTGGGCTATATTATAAAGTGTTACACATTATCCCAACACAATCCAACGTAGAGAGCCAAATCCACACCCCTTCTACTTCCACATATGGAACCTTAAAAATCTTTGTTGAAGTGGATGGCAAGAAGAAATCATCTTTTGATCCCAATCAAATTTTGGCACAAGTTACACATATGATGTTTATCAGTTAATATACTTTTCCATGTAATTTAAGTTGTCGGATCAGAATCAGAATCAGAATCAGAATCAGCTTTATTGGCCAAGTATGCACAACACATACAAGGAATTTGACTTTGGCTAAAAACTTGCTCTCGTTGTTCAGGTGAAGGATTTAAATAAGGATTCAATGACAAACAGAGTATGTACAGTAAATTACAGTCTGTCCACGTTTCTATAAGAGGATGCAAATATATACAGGAATATATGCAGTTATTTACTCGGACTAACCACACTTTGCAGAAATATATGAAAAAATATACAATCACACAGTATTTCAATGTGGACTCAGATTCAGTGATATAATGTGAATGAAGTAAAAAGCAGTGTGAGAGTTATGTGCAATGTAAGAATGTATGAAAAGTCATGAGTACAGCAACAGGTAGGACTAGGTGAATGTTAGGAGTTCATCAGAGTGATGGCTTGAGGAAAGAAACTGTTCCTGTGACGGGTGGTTTTGACCTTCAGTGATCTGTAACAACGACCAGAAGATAGAAGTTCAAACAGTTTGTGGCCGGGGTGTGATGGGTCAGCACAGATGTTTCCCGCCCGTTTCCTGGTTATGGACCGATATAAGTTCTCAATGGAGGGTAGGTCGGTACCAATGATCCTCTCCGCAGACTTAATGATCCGCTGCAGTCTGGTCTTGTCCTGTTTAGTGGCAGATCCAAACCAGACAGTGATGGAAAAGCAGAGGACAGATTGGATGATGGCGGTGTAGAAGACAACCAGCAGCTCCTGAGGCAAATCAAACTTCTTGAGCTGACGCAGAAAAAACAACCTCTGCTGGGCCTTTTTCCGGACAGTGTCTATATGGGAGGACCACTTCAGGTTCCGGGAGATTGTGGTACCCAGAAACTTGAAGGAGTCCACAGTGGACACTGTGCTGTTGAGGATGGTGAGTGGGGGGAATGAAGGGGGGTGTCGCCTGAAATCCACAGTCATCTCCACCGTTTTGGCTGGGTTAAGTTCAAGATGGTTCTGGCTGCACCAGAGGATCAGCTACTCCACCTCCCGCCTGTATGCAGACTCATCATCATCCCGGATCAAACCGATGACTGTGGTGTCGTCCGCAAACTTCAGGAGCTTCACCGAAGGGTCCTCTGAGGTGCAGTCGTTGGAGTAGAGGGAGAAGAGCAGTGGGGAAAGGACACATCCTTGGGGGGGCGCCAGTACTAATTTTTCGGGAGCTGGATGTAAATCTCCCTAGCTTCACCTGTTGCCACCTGTCAGTCAGAAAGCTGGAGATCCACTGGCAGGTGGAGGGGGGCACCTTGAGCTGGAGGAGTTTCTGATGAAGAATGCCTGGGATGATGGTGTTGAACGCTGAGCTGAAGTCGACAAACAGGATCCTGGCGTACGTCCCTGGGGAGTCGAGGTGTTGCAGGATGTAATGTAGTCCCATATTCACTGCATCATCCACTGACCTGTTTGACCGGTAGGCAAACTGCAGTGGGTCCATCAGGGGGCCTGTGATGACCTTCAGGTGGTTCAGCACCAATCTCTCCAAGGATTTCATGACCACAGAGGTCAGGGCAACAGGTCTGTAGTCGTTTAATCCTGTAATAGAGGGTTTCTTGGGAACTGGAATGATGATGGAGCATTTGAAGCAGGAAGGCACTTCACGCAGCTCCAGTGATCTGTTAAAGATCCGGGTGAAGATGGGGGCCAACTCGTTGGAGCAGACTCTCAGGCAGGACGGAGACACACCATCAGGTCCTGCAGCCTTCTTGATCTTTTGTCTCTGAAAGACCCGGCGCACCTCCTCTTCA
Source organism: Pholidichthys leucotaenia (assembly GCA_020510985.1). Classification (NCBI taxonomy): domain Eukaryota; kingdom Metazoa; phylum Chordata; class Actinopteri; order Cichliformes; family Pholidichthyidae; genus Pholidichthys; species Pholidichthys leucotaenia. Next base: position 43,217,085 of record CM035840.1, on the reverse strand, counting down.
CAGATCATTAGTGCTGGTGGGAGGTCAGAGTGGAGGAGGGATGGAGTTCCTGGGGCTGCAGATAATCCTTTTGTGTGGGTGGGAGGTGAGAACTGTAGGTTCTTTTCAAACCTGCAGTAAAAGCTGTTTAGGTCATTAGCCAGCTGGAGGTTTTCCGCAGGGTGGGGGGATGGTCTCCTGTAGTTGGTGATATTCCGTAGGCCTCTCCAGACAGAAGCAGAGTTGTTAGCTGAGAAGTTTTTTTGTAACTTCACACTGTAGCTCCTCTTAGCAAGCCTGATCTCCTTCGTCAGCATGTTTCTGGCCCGCTTGTACAGAGTCCAGTCACCAGTCCTGTAGGCCTCCTCCTTGGTCTGACGTAGCTGCTTCAGTTTAGGAATGAACCAGGGTTTATTGTTGTTGTATATGCAGAAGGTCTTGGTCTGCACACACATGTCCTCGCAGAAACAGGTGTATGACGTCACAGTGTCAGTGAGTTCATTTAGGTTAATGGCTGCAGCTTCAAAAACACTCCAATCTGTACAGTCAAAGCAGGCTTGTAACTCCAGCTTTGATTCCTCAGTCCATTTCTTCACAGTCCTTAAAACAGACTTGGAAGTTTTTAGTTTCTGTCTGTATGTTGGAATAAGATGGAGCAGACAGTGGTCAGAAAAACCCAGAGCTGCACGGGGGACGGCATGATAGGCGTTTCTTAAAACTGTGTAACAGTGGTCAAGTGTATTTGTGTCCCTGGTGGGACATTTAATATGCTGTCTGTATTTAGGAAGCTCATTTGTGAGATTAGCTCACAATGGATGTTGCATAATAAAAGAGTAATATTTAGTTCTTCTGAAACCGCTTTGTGGACTACAATTCCTCGTCTCCGACTATACAAGTCATCAAACATTATTATGGCGGTTCACCTCTCAAAGCTCACCTCCTGTTTTTTGACCGATGAAAGCATCATCCAAAGAGGAGAAAAACCACACAAATGTATTGTATTTTGAGAGCTGCAGCTGATCCAGAGGACTGTTAGTTACTTTGTCCTGGGTGCTCTTTGAAAACGATGACGCAAGTTACGCGAGTCTCTGTAGTTTTTCAATTTACATATTTTCACAACCTTATACAGTGGTGTGAAAAAGTGTTTGCCCCCTTCCTGATTTCTCATTTTTTTGTATGTTTGTCACACTTGAATGTTTCAGATCATCAAACAAATTTAAATATTAGACAAAGATAACACAAGTAAACACAAAATGAAGGTGTTCATTATTAAGGGGAAAAAAAAAAAAATCCAAACCTACATGGCCCCGTGTGAAAAAGTGATTGCCCCCTAAACCTAATAACTGGTTGGGCCACCCTTAGCAGCAACAACTGCAATCAAGCATTTGCGATAACTGGCAATGAGTCTTATACAGCGCTGTGGAGGAATTTTGGTCGACTCATCTTTGCAGAATTGTTGTAATTCGGCCACACTGGAGGGTTTTCGAGCATGAACCTTAAAGGTCATGCCACAGCATCTCAATCGGATTCAGGTCATGACTTTGACTAGTCCACTCCAAAGTCTTCATTTTGTTTTTCTTAAGCCATTCAGAGGTGGACTCGCTGGTGTGTTTTGGATCATTGTCCTGCTGCAGAACCCAAGTGTGCTTCAGCTTGAGGTCACGAACAGATGGCCGGACATTCTCCTTCAGGATTTTTTGGTAGACTGCAGAATTCATGGTTCCATTTACCACAGCAAGTCTTCCAGGTCCTGAAGCAGCAAAACAGCCCCAGACTATCACACTACCACCACCATATTTTACTGTTGGTATGATGTTCCTTTTCTGAAACACTGTGTTACTTTTACGCCGGATATAATGGGACACACATCTTCCAGAAAATTCAACTTTTGTCTCATCAGTCCACAGAGTATTTTTCCCAAAGTCTTGTGGATCATCAAGATGCTTTCTGGCCAAACTGAGGCAAGCCTTTATGTTCTTTTTGCTCAGCAGTGGTTTTCGTCTTGGAACTCTGCCATGCAGGCCATTTTTGCCCAGTCTCTTTCTTATGGTGGAGTCATGAACACTGACCTTAACTGAGGCAAGTGAGGCCTGCAGTTCTTTGGATGTTGTTGTGGGGTCTTTTGTGACCTCTTGGATGAGTCATTGCTGCACTCTTGGGGTAATTTTGGTCAGCCAGCCACTCCTGGGAAGGTTCATCACTGTTCCATGTTTTTGCCATTTGTGGATAATGGCTCTCACTGTGGTTCGTTGCAGTCCCAAAGCTTTAGAAATGGCTTTATAACCTTTTCCAGACTGATAAATCTCAATTACTTTGTTTCTCATTTATTCCTGAATTTCTTTGGATCGCAGCATGATGTCTAGCTTTTGAGGATCTTTTGGTCTACTTCATTTTGTCAGGCAGGTCCTATTTAAGTGATTTCTTTGATTGAGAACAGGTGTGGCAGTAATCAGACCTGGGTGTGGTTAGAGAAACTGAACTCTGCTTTCCAAAGATGTGATAAAGCATAGTTAATTTATGTTTTAATGGGGGGGGGGGAAATCACTTTTTCACACAGGGCCATAGGTTTGGATTTTTTTGAACTCTTAATAATAAACACCTTCATTTAAAAACTGCATTTTGTGTTTGCTTGTGTTATCTTTGTCTAATATTTTAAATTTGATGATCTGAAACATTTAGGTGTGACAAACATATAAAAACATGAGAAATCAGGAAGGGGCAAACACTTTTTCACACCACTGTAGTTAGACAACAATCTACACCATTATTTACAAGGAAAATTATCTTTATTATCTAAACTGACAAACATCATACAGTATGTGTAACTCCTAACAAAACTTGATCAGATTAAAAGATAAGTTCTCTCTTGTTATTCACTTCTATGGGGATTTTTTTCTGATTTAAGGTCCCTATGGGCAAGCAGTCATTCAGTGTTTCAAGAACATTTCTCCTTTCCTCCATTTCCCCCTCCTCTTAAGAAACTCCTAAGCTCCTTTAAAGTCCTTCTCACTCCTCCTGACATGGTTTTGGTTGAGGAGTGCTTTTAGGTTTACATGTACATCTCAAAAAATTAGAATATCATTAAAAATGTGGGCGGTGCGGTGGCGCAGTGGTTAGCACTGCACCAGCACAGCAACTCACCCTTGGCCATGGGATCCCTGGTTCGATCCCAGCCCCTGACCAACAGTGATCTGTGTGGAGTTTGCATGTTCTCCCCGTATCTGCGTGGGTTTACTCTGGGATTTCTCCGGTTTCCTCCCACAGGCCAAAAACATGCAGGTTAGGTTAATTGGAGACTCTAAAGTGGCCCTAGGTGTGAATGTGTGTGTGAATGGTTAAGGGATAGCGCCGTACCGTGGCTGCTTCATCCACCCAGATGGATGCCCTCAATTTCCCCTCTGGGGATCAATAAAGTATACAAAATTAAAAAAAAAATTAAAAATTAAAAAAAAAAATAATCAAAAGTTCAATATTTTTTGTCACTCATTTCAGAAAGTGAAACCCATATATTATATAGAATCATTACACAGAGAGTGATATATTTCAAGTGTTTATTTATTTTAATTTTGATTATTATGGCTTACAGACGATGAAAACCCCAAATTCAGTTTCTCAAAAAATTAAATATTACATAAAATTAATTAAAAAAAAAAAAATTTTTTTTAATACAAATGTTGGCCGACTTTAAAGTATGTCCATGTACACACTCAATACTTGTTTTGGGCTTCTTTTGGATTAATTACTGTATCCAGGGATGAGAATGGGGTTTTGGAAAAAAAGAGGAAACTTAGCCGGGGGTCTTGGGGGATGCAGGCCCCCAAGCCGGATCCAAGCCGGAGTCTTGGTGGGGGGTCTGGGGGGCAACGCCCCCCAGAAGCTAACAAATTCTGGTGTTTTAGAATGCTCAAATGTGGTCTTATATTTAAAGTTAGAAGCAAGTACAAATGCATTTATAGTTTATTACCTCCGCCAGGCCGAAAAGGCCAGGAGGAGGTTATGTTTTTGCCGGGGTTTGTTTGTTTGTCTGTCTGTCTGTTGGTTAGCAAGATAACTCAAAAAGTCTTGGACGGATTTCCATGAAACTTTCAGGCATTGTTGGAAATGGTACAAGGAAGAACTGATTAAATTTTGGGGATGATCCGGATCTCCGTCTGGATACAGGAATTTTTTAAAGCATTTTTTAACACTGACATACGGCCATTTTCAACATGTGTGCAGGCGCAATGGAGGGCGCTGGTCGGCGTGTCTGCAACACAAACTCCGCATTCTTCAACGTTTTAGGCACAAAAGCACGCAGAAAACACTGCTGGCCTGGCCCCTCCAGCGTGCCTGTGTTTGCGCGCAGCTGCAAACCCTGACACGGGCAGCTTTCCGCCGCCGGATTCTTTGGCAGACATTCCCCGGCCAGCCATAGGCGCTGCGCATTTGCCAGAAATTCACCGGCCAGCCATAGGCGCTGCGCAACAACGAGCTCTCTGCCGGGGAAGCTTCTAAATTCTCGTTTGCCGCAGAGCGCAACCCCAATATAATATAATATAAAACCCACGGCAACCTGTCTACCCAATCTGCATCCGTCAGTGGAGGAGATGGACACAACAGCAACACTTCAGTTTATTACCTCAGCCAAGGAGGCAATGCTTTTACTACTGAACCACTAATCCTATCACTGTCAGATTGATTGTCATTGATTAATTGTCTATGTTTATTGCACTGTCCCTGTCAAATAAACAAATAATCATTGTCAATCCAATTGCGAGTCATATGTTTTCATGCTCAAGGAATCTGAAAACGTACACACAAACACTGTATGGGGGGAACTGTGGCGCTTGGCGGAGGTCTGCGCTCTCCGAGTGCTTTTCTAGTCTTTTTAATCTGCTGCTGCATCACATGTGTAATCATGTTCAATACTGTTTTGATTCAGTGTCACTTTCCCTGGTACTTTGCATTTTGCTATGAAGTCGGCCATTTTTTCAACCACAAAATAAAGTGAAACAAAGTACATATGTATTAAATTTATGATATCTGAATAGTATGTTGATGTAATAATACTAAATTATATTTTACTATTATCTAATATGTTTAGAACTGACACAGAATTACATTTACATAGTTCTAGAACAGACAAAATAATTTAACCAAGTAAAATAAATTATAAATATTAACAAAATTCCATCACCAAGTCCATCACCCATTTATTAAAATATACTGACATTCTGCAAACATTTTGATTTATTAATGTGTGCATTTGTTAGTGTTACTAGGAATATAAAAAAGTTGCATATTAGTATATTTTAACCCCTTGAACTCTTGTGAATTCAGCGGGCGGTCACGTCTCTGCATCTCAGTGCGCACTGAAAAAAAAAAAAAAAGCTGTATTTCCGGTCTTCCAGTACAGACACAGCCTTGTTACAACCTGAGAAAAAAGCTGTGTAATATATATTCATTTTTTGTGGTACTTTTACAAAATTTTGACCTGAGCTTGAAAACACTTGGTTCTACATTTCTGTTGTGTTTTCCAGCCAGTATCTGACAGCTGTATGTTATTTGCTAGCATCTGTATCAAAAAAAACACCCAGGTGAACTTTCCTGTTACTCAGTGGCAGGAGCACTTAGAGAGATTATGACTGTTTTGCCAAAAAATTCAGAGTATTTTCTTTTAAATGAGACCAACCCCATGAAGATGCTGCAAAGGGTTGAAGAACAGCATTGTGTAATGCTGTGATGCAGTAAGTTGTGATGTGCAGTAAGTTGTGATGGCATGCCATCACAACTTACACATGCTATTTCATAACAAATTCATTACGCGGAAATTCTCAAGTACATTACTTAAACAAGAAAAAAAAAATCTTACCTCGGAATGAGTCTTTCGATCACTAATTGCTGTAATCGGGACCGGCTGTGATGAACTCTGACTGACTGGCATCTGAGTTTAACCGTGTCCATCGATCGTTTTGAACGCAGCACCGAGTGAGTAGTTCGATCTCCTTGTAGCCACAATTTTGAGATGTTTCTGTTTTGAACAGTGCTCAACAAAGGCAACATAACCACGAGATCCATAACTCAAGAAATCGTTGCAATAAACACACTGGGCTTTCCCTGGTACTTCGCATTTCGCTATGAAGTCGGCCATTTTTTCAACCACAACTTCAGTATTTTTACCGATCTTTACCGTCATTGACACGGTTTTTTCAAGCCATTCCCAACTAAACCTGTTCTTTATCCCTTTGTCGATTTCTAAAATTCTTGCTTTGTTCTCTTTCGTGAGTTTTAGGTTCACCATTTTGACGAAATCGGGAAAACGCAGTTGACTGGACTGTCCGCCACTTGCATTTCGCTCCGCGTGTTATCCGGATATGACAAAAGAAATCTAACCAAATCGCCGATTGGTTGCTTCAATAAGTATCAGCCTATCAGTGGCCTTGTTACATTACATTACTGATCTCGCTGGGTAGCGCATTTTGCGCGGTGGATTTTCACAGCCGATCAAAAATACGACTCGCCGCCAGACGCCCCCCCCCCCCTAAAATTTTCTCCTCGAATTTAGACGATTCACGAGAATGACCCTAGACATGATCAAATCCGAGGAATTCCTCGGATCCGAGGAAGATTCTCATCCCTATGTCATACCTGCCAACTTTTCAAACCTGAAAAGCCTAGTAGCTAGCCGGGGTCCAGGGGCCGATGCTAATGCTAATAATGCTAATGCTAATAATAATAATGCTAATATTTGCCAAACAAATATTAGCATTAAATCTCGTTAAATGTAGCTAACAACCTCCTATTTCTTCAACTTTCAAACCTGAAAAGCCTAGTAGCTAGCCAGGGTCCAGGGGCCGCAGGCCCTGGTAGGTCCAGGACAAAGTCCTCGTGGGGGGTTCAGGGGGGCAAAGCCCCCCGACGCCAAACAAATATTAGCATTAAATCAAGTTAGAATGAAGCTAACAACCTCATATTTCTTCAACTTTCAAACCTGAAAAGCCTAGTAGCTAGCCGGGGTCCAGGGGCCACAGTGTCAAACAAATATTAGCATTTGACATAGAAGTCACAAAATAATTATATTAAAGGTAAAATATCTAAATCAATTGCAATACTACACAGAGCAAAATATTTGCTGAATCAACAACCCACATTATATACTTTGTATCATTCATTAATACTCCCATACATGACATATTGTACTGAAGTATGGGGAAATACATATAAAACAAACATATATCCAGTCTTTATGCTTCAGAAGAGAGCTATTAGAATAATAAATAAAGCTGCTTACAGGGAACCAACAAACCCACTTTTTCTTAAATTAAAAGCTCTCAAGTTGAAAGATCTGGTTGACTTTAAAACTGCAGTAATAATGTTTAAAGCTAAGAATCTATCACTGCCCGCAAATATCCAAAAGCTGTTCCAAATAAGGCAGAAACAATATCATTTCAGAGGAACATTTCAATTGAATTGAATTCAACTTTATTTATATAGCGCCATTTCACAACAACAGTCATCTCATGTATATTTCAAAAACCTTCAGTGAGAACTACCACCAAGCAACACTGTGTTTCAGTGCAAGGAGTCAGATTATGGAACGATTTTGGACCTGAATTAAAATCATGTACAACGCTTGGACAATTTAAACATAAACTAAAGGAAGAAATACTCCAAACATATATACAAGATAACATGTAAAATCACATAAGGATTGTCATATCCAGTCTGTGTTGTGTTGTTACTTAGTTTTTTTGTCACATTTTGTCTTAGCTTTGTTCTGAATTGTAATCGCTCTTGTTTTGTTTTTCTTTTGACTTCTTAGATGGAACATGGGTGGGCAATATAAGCTGCGGCTTCAGCCATGACCCATTTCAGATAACTTATGTTGAACTGTATAATCAGAGGAGTTCTTGTTTAATTTGACCTTGTTGGATTTTTTCGCCTTTGTTATATTATTCTGTTTCTTTTTAATCTTTACTTTTAATCTATCCGAAATAAAGATTCATTCATTCATTAAATTTGCATTCAAAAGACTATCTTAACACTGCATAGAACTTTGAATAGGCCAGATGTGATGTATTATGAATACTAGAAAAGCACTCGGACAGCGCAGACCTCCGCCAAGCACCACAGTTCCCCCCATACAGTGTTTAACATCATAAATAAAATATTGAAAATGGCCCTATCTCGCAATGTTAAAAAAAAAAAAAAAAAAGAATCCTTTAAAAAATTCCTGGATCCAGACGGTGATCCGGATCACCACCAAAATCTAATCATCTGTAGGATACCCCATTTCTGACAATCTGTGAAAATTTCATGAAAATCCGTACATAACTTTTTGAGTTATCTTGCTAATAAACAAACAGACAAACCAACGCTGATGATCACATAACCTCCTTGGCGGAGGTAACTAGAAGACTAGAGATATCAGCAGGCACAGGCACGTGCGTAAAAGACGCCAAATCGCTCTGATATTTATGTGTTTACATGATACACCAAGCATGACAAGGCTTGCAATTACACAGCACATGTTCATCAGAATCTTAGGCATTATATAAAATGTATTCTCCCTTTAGATGTCTAATCCATGGTCCATTTGCCAGGGTTTAAGTGCAGTCGTGCGAACGTCTGCAGCACTTTACATTGTGCTTAAATCTCGCCATGTACGCACGCCTCTCTGGGATTTCGCGCGAGAATAGAAACCTCAATAGCGATAGCGTTAGCTTAGTAAACACTTCAGGTAAAGCGTAGCAGCGAACCACGAAAAGAAACGCTACTGACGCTACTATGTTCTAAATTTAGATATGATTCCTAGCGATCTCGTGTTTGGAATTGCTTTCGTGTTTTGTTTTTTTTTACGATTTAAAATTTTTGACTGAATTTTTAGTGAAAAACCGTAATTTTGATTAATAAAGCCGTAACCCGGAATGGGATCTTGAAAACCGGAACCATTACGGCAAAACCGGAGTAGTTGGCAGGTATGCTATGTATCAATGTGGCGTGGCATGGAGGTGATCAGCCTGTGGCACTGCTGAGGTGTTATGAAGGTCCAGGTTGCTTTGATAGTGACCTTCAGCTCGTCTGCATTGTTGGGTCTGGTGTCTCATCTTTTGACAATACTCCATAGATTCTCTATGGGGTTTAGGTCAGGAGAGTTTGCTGACCAATCAAACACAGTGATGCCATGGTCATTAAACCAGGTTTTGATACCTTTGGAAGTGTGTGTGTGTGTGTGTGTGTGGGGGGGGGGGGGCAAGTCCTGCTGGAAAATGAAATCGGCTTCTCCATAAAACTTGTCAGCAGAGGGAAGCATGAAGTGCTCTAAAATTTCCTGGTAGACGACTGCACTGACTTTGGTCTTGATAAAACACAGTGGACCAACACCAGCAGATGACATGGTTCCTCAAATAATCACTGACTGTGGAAACTTCACACTAAACCTCAAGCAACTTAGATTCTGTGCCTTTCCACTCTTTCTCCAGATTCTGGGACTTTGATTTCCAAATGAAATGCAAAATTAACTTTTTATCTGAACAGAGGTCATCTGCTGGTGTTGGTCCACTGTGTTTTATCAAGACCAAAGTCACCGCAGTTGTCTACCAGGAAATTTTAGAGCACTTCATGCTTTATGGAGAAGCTGATTTCATTTTCCAGCAGGACTTGCCCCCCACCCCCCCACTGCCAAAAGTATCAAAACCTGGTTTAATGACCATGGCATCACTGTGTTTGATTGACCAGCAAACTCTCCTGACCTAAACCCCATAGAGAACCTATGGAGTATTGTCAAAAGATGAGACACCAGACCCAACAATGCAGATGAGCTGAAGGTCACTATGAAAGCAACCTGGACCTTCACAACACCTCAGTACTGCCACAAGCTGATCACCTCCATGCCACGCCACACTGATACAGTAATTAATCCAGAAGGAGCCCCGACCAAGTATTGAGTGTGTAAATGGACATACTTTTCAGTCGGCCAACATTTCTATTAAAAAACTATTTTTTTTAAATTAATTTTATATAACATTCTAATTTTTTGAGAAACTGAATTTGGGGTTTTCATGGGCTGTAAGCCATAATTATCAAAATTAAAATAAAGACTCTGTGTAATGATTGTATATATGGGTTTCACTTTCTGAAATGAGTGAAAACAAATATTTAACTTTTGTATGATATTCTAATTTTTTGAGATGTACCTATATGTTTTCTAAATAACTTCTGCTGTAACTGAGTTTTTCCTAAATGTAGGGGTAAATCTTAGAAAACGTCTTAATTCTGAGAATTTTCTTAGAATGATGTCACTAGGAGTAAATCATAGCACTGGGACACTGTGCAGAGGGCTGTGGTCTCTGATGTCTAAAAGGTTCATTATAAGGCTGTGGCCCCCAGTATGATTAGTCATATTTCCCTCTTCTCCAGAGGCTAAACTACTGCAGATTTTCATTCGTAACAGTAAGTAAGTAGACCTCTAGTCTCTCCGCTGACATCATTGCCAGCCTGTTTTGAGGACACTGCTGCAAAAAAAAAAAAAAGCTTGAGGATGCGACAGTTTGGGTGTTCGGTTACGACGCGATAAAAACACTCACCAGTGTTCAATGACAACCCTCTGACCCTCCTCTTCTCCCGCTGCTCGGTCCTTCTTCTCTTCTGAGGGGTTCTCCTCAGCTTTGCGCTTTGTCCCTCGACGACCTGACCAAGGAAAGCTGTATTTATTATCTCTGCATTTATTATTACTGATTAGTTGCAACACTGGTTCCGTTTATTTGCACCTACAACATTCGTCACCGCCTGTCTACCTTGCTACAGTGTGCACTACTTCGTAACTCCCCTGAAATCTACAGATACACTAACATGACAAACACTGTAACAAATGGTGAAACATATACATACGCCAAGAAAAATAATTTCATCTCTGAAATCACTAAGATAAATTTCAGAAATATTTCCTCATATCGCCCCACACACCCACCTCTCGACGCCATTGTTGTTGCAAAACTTTGGCGGCCACGTGGACTGTACCAAGAATAGGGGTCTGAGATGATGGACGGAACCACGGGGGGGGGGGGGCTAAAAATTTCATAGGCTGAAAAGTTCATTTTTCAACATACAGTATGTCTCCCCTTTGGTCCACACACTTCTTCTGTCAGTGTTGCATCGCAGGGGCGTCTCCAGAATTTTTTCATAGAGGAATGAGGGCCACTGGAAATCTTGGGGTGGCACATCAAAATCAGTTTAAAATGTAATCATGCTGCACGCGCGCTCCCATTTGGTCTGAACGCATCTTGACAGTGTGATCTGTCCTACTTTGCTGTATTTTGTTAGTAACATACTGCACACATCAATTATTCTTAAACATCTACTACATGTAAAATATGACAGAGAAAAACAAGTTATAAAATTATGTGAAGGTGCGTTCACACGAAATGCGAACAGGCAAATTTTTCGTGCAGCACGATTACATTATAAATCAGTGTAAACACGCCAACAGACATGAATAGTGAGATGCAGACAGGCGAAGTTGTCTTTAAAACCTCTGCAGCTGTGTTCAACCAGCTGTGAAAATTCCCAAAATAACATCATGCTTAGGTTTACATTATCCGAACAGGGGCTCACCTGAAAATGTCATCTCAAGCCTTCAAAACTTCACAGATGATGGGTGTTCATGTTGCTAGCTTGCTAGGATGTCCGTGGCCAGAAACCGTGGGTAAATAACTCCAAAATCCCAATCCAGCTGAAGAGTTCCCGGTCCTCCTGTCTCCCGGTGAGTGAGTTTCATTTTCTAACCAGTTTACTCTGCAATTGTGATAATTTTACTCTGGTGACAGCAGACTCTCAAAGCGGACGCAAACACACGACTACGCAAATTTGCACGTACTCGCGTCTTCCTATTCACTTTGTATGAATTCACTCCACCCGTTCGCATTTGGTGTGAACACACCTTTAGACTGTCCAGTGGCAGGGACCAGGGGTGGCCATTGGGGGGGCCCAAGTGGTGGCGGGGGGGCCATACCCCCCTTCTCCCTTTGAGGGCTTCTCTATTGCAGCGCTTGGACCCCTGCGGTTGAAAAATAAACCACATTTGGTCAAATTTGATCACTATGAACTTTTCAGCCCCCCCCCCTCTTATAACCAGAAATCCTTATATTGTGGGGGCCACAATGACCTATTTTGTGACTCACATTTTAGATCAGAACAAAGACAGAGCTTCCTTGGAGATAACAGGAAGCGGCAAGGATGTTAGCTTTGGTATGCAGAGCTTGAGACTGCGGGGTGTTATTAGAGGATTAAGGAGAGGATGCATGGTAGACTGGGGGTGAGATCAGAGAGAGGAGATGCATTGTTACTGCCGATTATAATGCAATGTGATTTGTGATGCGACTTGTGAACTGTGAAGAGTCCTGGTATTTAAGGACGAGAGTTCCCTGTAATGCCCTCTTTCTTCTTTGAGATGTTGGCGAATGTGAATAAAGCTGACTTGAGAGAACCCTGTCTCATCATTCCCACATTCCCATACTGGTGACCCAAGACAAGCATGCAGCGAGAGGAGATTTCCCCCGGGCCAGCCTCGTCAGGAGCCCCCAGCCAAGCGAATGCCGCTACAGTCCAGCTACCGGACTTCTGGCAGAACAATCCACGGTCCTGGTTCAATGCGATTGAGGCACAGTTCAACCTCCGGGGGATATCGGTAGACGCCACAAAATTCTACCACGTAGTCGCAAAACTGGACAACAACATGGCCCAGCATGTGGAGAGCCTGATCGACCAGCCGCCGGACAGCGACAAATACGGCGCGCTGAAGGCTGCACTCATCTAGCACTTCACCCCCTCGGTAGAGGAGCGAGCAGAGAGGCTCCTGGCGCTTACCGAGTTGGAAAATGACATGCCCGTGAACCTTATGGAGAAGTTGTTGAGGTTGAAAGACTCTGGCGACGATCACTTCATTTTCACCCACCTCTTCCTCAGGATCCCACCGTCAGCGGCGAGAGCGACCCTGGCCAGTTTGCCACTGTTGGCCCAACGGGACTACCGCGCGCTGGCCCGGGAGGCGCAGCGAATTGTCAACGCCAGCAGACAGCGCGCGGCCACGGCCGCTGCAGCAGAACTCGGCGCGACGACCGGAGATGGCAGAGGGCCAGGGGCAGCAGTACCAGACTCACCGACGACGGCGGCGGCAGGGGCCAGGGAACGCGGAGCAGACGTCCTTTGTTTCTACCATCGCCGTTTCGCAGAGAGGGCATGCAAATGTGTACCACCGTGCCAGTTCAGGCGTTCGGGAAACGGCAAGACCGGGGGTCGGTAGCAGCCGCAGCCCTCGGGGAGGAGAACAAGCTGCTCTACTTGTTGGACGCACGCTCGGGGAGGCATTTCCTCGTGGACACAGGCTCCCAGTTGAGTTTCATCACACCTTCCTACGCGGACAGGCTAGCAGGTTCCAGAGGTCCCGGGGTGGCAGCAGCGAACAGCTCGGAGATTAAGACCTTTGGTGAGAAGACTCTGCTTCTGTCTCTACACGGCCGTACATTTGAGTGGACTTTTGTTGTAGCAGCAGTGAATTTCAATATGTTGGGCGCTGATTTTTTGTGCTCACATGGTTTATTGGTTGATCTCGCTAACAGGCGCCTGGTTAATGCACTTTCTTTTGATTCTATCCCCTGTACAGCGCGAGTGGCCCCGCCAACAGCACAAGCCAACGTCACAGCTGCAAGCGGTAAGTTCCACACACTGCTCACTCAGTTCCCAGCACTCACGGTCACCACATTTTCGGCAACAGTCGCTAAACACGGGGTGGAGCATTTTATTACCACTACCGGACCGCCCGTTTTTGCAAAAGCTCGGCGCTTGGACGCAGTTAAACTGGCCATAGCGTGCGAGGAGTTCGCCAACCTGGAGAGGTTGGGCATTATCAGGCATTCAAACAGTCCGTGGGCTTCCCCGCTACACATGGTCCCGGAAGCGGACAAATCATGGCGACCTTGCGGGGATTTCTGCAGGTTAAACAACGCTCCAGCGCACGACCGCTACCCAATCCCGCATATCCAAGATTTTTCCGTTCATTTGGCAGGGGCTCGTGTTTTTTCTAAGATAGATTTGGTCCGCGGTTACCACTAAGTCCCAGTGCGCGCTGAGGACATACCCAAAACAGCGGTAATAACTCCGTTTGGCCTATTCGAGTTTTTACGCATGCCATTCGGACTTAAAGGGGCTGCACAGACGTTCCAACGTATGATGGACGCGGTGCTTCGCGATCTCCCTTTTGTGTTCGTCTACTTGGACGATATTTTGGTAGCCAGCGCGTCCGAAGACGAACACGAAAAACACCTGGCCACAGTTTTCCGAAGGTTGGGAGATCACGGGTTAATAATCAACCCAGCGAAGTGTCAGTTTGGGGTGGCGCAGATCGATTTTTTAGGACACCGCGTCTCCCCCGAAGGAGCAGTTCCGCTTCCTGACAAAGTGCGCGCGGTAGCAGATTTTCCCTGGCCGCAGACGGTCAGGGCGTTGCAGGAGTTTTTGGGAATGGTGAATTTTTATAACCGTTTTCTCCCCCGCGTGGCGCAACTCATGCAGCCGCTGTATGCCGCGCTCAAAAAAAAGAAACCCGCGGATAAGATCGAGTGGTCCCTGGAGCGGGACCAAGCGTTCTCAGAGGTGAAAGCAGCCTTGGCAAAGGCTCCGTTGTTGGCACACCCAGACCCAACGGCCCGCATAGCGCTCACCACTGACACATCAGATGTGGCCATAGGGGCGGTCGTGGAGCAACATGTAGCCGGGGTTTGGCAGCCCCTCGCCTTTTTCAGCAGGACCTTGCGCGATGGTGAACGTAAATACAGCGCATTCGACAGGGAGCTGCTGGCTCTCCATTTGGCCATCTGCCACTTTCAGTTTTGGCTAGAAGGACGCTCTTTCACCGCGTTCGTTGACCACAAACCGCTAACCTTCGCGATGGCCAAGGTTTCCGAACCGTGGTCAGGCTGGCAGCAGAGACAGCTGGCCGTGATATCAGGGTTTACCACTGATATTCAGCATGTGGCGGGCAAACTGAATGTAGTGGCAGATTGCCTCTCGCGCGCCGTGGCGGCCCCAGTCAGCGTAGGAGTAGATTACGCAACCATGGCCGCGGATGTGCGCGTGCTCCAGTCTGGACCAACAGGGTTAAGGCTGGAGAGCAGGGTGCTGCAAGACGATATGCCCCCCCTAATCTGCCATGTCTCCACTGGACGGCCGCGTCCAGCAGTACCGGCCGCGTGGCGCCGCCGCGTTTTTGACTCGATTCATTCTTTGGCGCACCCGGGAGTGTGCGCGTCGGTCAAAATGGTAGGGGAGAAATTCGTGTGGCCGAGTCTTCGCAAACAAGTTAAGGAGTGGGCAGCAGCCTGCACGGCGTGTCAACGAGCCAAAGTACACAGGCACACGAGGGCTCCTTTGGAGCCGTTTCACATTCTGGCCAAGAGGTTCGATCACGTTCATGTGGACCTCGTGGGACCCCTCCCGCCGTCGCAGGGGGGCACACACCTTCTGACAATGGTGGACCGCACCACGCGCTGGCCTGAAGTGGTTCCGCTGGCATCAACCATGGCCGAGGAGGTAGCGCGCGCGTTTTTAACAGCTTGGGTGGCGCGTTTCGGACTTCCGTCGGACATTACATCCGACAGAGGCCCTCAATTTGTGTCCGAACTTTGGTCGACTATGGCCCGCAGCCTGGGTGTCACAATTCACCGCACAACCGCGTACAATCCGCAGGCTAATGGGTTATGCGAACGTTTTCATAGGTCATTGAAAGCGGCTCTCAGAGTGTCACTGACGGATGCAAATTGGGTAGACAAGTTACCGTGGATTTTATTGGGGTTGCGTTCTGCGCCTAAAGAGGACTTAGAAGCCTCCCCAGCGGAGCTCGTGTTTGCGCAACCACTTCGGCTGCCTGGGGAGTTTCTCCCAGATAACCCGGCGCCAGACACCTCCCCGTCGCAGCTGTTGCGGAGTAACATGGAATCAAGCACGCTGCCTGGCCCCGTGCACCACAGTTTTCTGCGCGTTTTTGTGCCTAAAGCGTTGAAGAACGCAGAGTTTGTTTTTGTCAGACACGATGCGCATCGACCCCCGTTGCGACCACCTTATGACGGGCCGTTCAGAGTGCTGGAAACAGGGGACAACAGTTTTTGCTAGATTTGGGGGGTAGGAAAGAAAAAGTTGGCATAAACAGACTCAAACCCGCTTTTGTGGTGGTGGATGAGCAAGTGCTGTTGGCAAGGGCCCCGCGGCGAGGTAGACCCCCACAGGGGGCTTCACAGAGTAATGTTTCCTCAGAACACCTGCAGGGACTGACAAAGAGTTTCCACCCCCAGACGGCAAACCCCCAGCGTGACAGCGCAGTGGAGACGTTGAATCCCAGCTACAGCAGATACGGCAGGAGACTGAAGCCTAGACAGCATGCGGACTGATGTGTATTGATTCTATCACGGCATGCATGTTGTTATTCTCTTGTTTGTCTAAAATGTTGGGGGGGGGGCTGGTGTGGGGGCCACACATATGTGACCTATTTTGTGACTCACATTTTAGATCAGAACAAAGACAGAGCTTCCTTGGAGATAACAGGAAGCGGCAAGGATGTTAGCTTTGGTATGCAGAGCTTGAGACTGCGGGGTGTTATTAGAGGATTAAGGAGAGGATGCATGGTAGACTGTGGGGGTGAGATCTGATATAATATAATAATATAACAATATAATAATAATAATAATAATAATTGTAGAAGAGCTTGAAAGAACGAGGCGGTATGATATATAAACCAAAGTTTATTATCAGCTCTTCTAACGAGTCTCATCTAAGTGCAGAAGCAGCAGAAGGAAAAAGAGACCGAATACCTCCGGCTCTCTGACTTTATACTTGCACATAACAAAAGACATGCATATCAAAGGCTGACATCCCTCATTATCTTAATCCCCCCATTGTCTTGGTACTTCCTCTCTTCGCCCTGGGGGGGGGGGTGAGGGTAGCTCCTCCGGTCTCCACCGCAGTGTCTGGGAACGTCTTTGTTCTTCACTGGCGGTTGAGAGTCTCTGTCCTTTCTGAGGTGTGAAGTCGCTTTACATATGTAATCACCAAACATTCTCACATGCTTCAACATATGTAGGTTATGGAATATATGATTAATATAGCCCACAATAATAATAATAATATTTTTGAGTACAATTGTACTTGGTGTATTTGTCCATTTCATGTTGTTCATGACATGAAACAAATGTACAGAAGGAAAAGCTTAAAAGAAGAGCTTAAAAGTAAAATAAATTGTGTGTTTTTATATTAACAATTACAGTGGGGCAAAAAAGTATTTAGTCAGACACCAATTGTGCAAGTTCTCCCACTTAAAAGATGAGAGAGGTCTCCAATTTTCATCATAGGTATACCTCAACTATGAGAGACAAAATGAGAAAAAAAAAATCCAGAAAATCACATTGTCTGATTTTAAAAGAATTTATTTGAAAATTATGGTGGAAAATAAGTATTTGGTCACCTACAAACAAGCAAGATTTCTGGCTCTCACAGACCTGTAACAACTTCTTTAAGAAGCTCCGCTGTCCTCCACTCGTTACCTGTATTAATGGCACCTGTTTGAACTCATTATCAGTATAAAAGACACCTGTCCACAACCTCAAACAGTCAGACTCCAAACGCCACTATGGCCAAGACCAAAGAGCTGTCAAAGGACACCAGAAACAAAATTGTAGACCTGCACCAGGCTGGGAAGACTGAATCTGCAATAGGTAAGCAGCTTGGTGTGAAAAAATCAACTGTGGGAGCAATTATTAGAAAATGGAAGACATACAAGACCACTGATAATCTCCCTCGATCTGGGGCTCCACCCAAGATCTCACCCCGTGGGGTCAAAATGATCATGAGAACAGTGAGCAAAAATCCCAGAACCACACGGGGGGACCTAGTGAATGACCTGCAGAGAGCTGGGACCAAAGTAGCAAAGGCTACCATCAGTAACACACTACACCGCCAGGGACTCAAATCCTGCAGTGCCTGACGTGTCCCCCTGTTTAAGCCCGTACATGTTCAGGCCCGTCTGAAGTTTGCTAGAGAGCATTTGGATGATCCAGAAGAGGATTGGGAGAATGTCATATGGTCAGATGAAAGCAAAATAGAACTTTTTGGTAAAAACTCAACTTGTCGTGTTTGGAGGAGAAAGAACACCATACCTACTGTGAAGCATGGGGGTGGAAACATCGTGCTTTGGGGCTGTTTTTCTGCAAAGGGACCAGGACGACTGATCCATGTAAAGGAAAGAATGAATGGGGCCATGTATCGTGAAATTTTGAGTGAAAACCTCCTTCCATCAGCAAGGGCATTGAAGATGAAACGTGGCTGGGTCTTTCAGCATGACAATGATCCCAAACATACCGCCCGGGCAACGAAGGAGTGGCTTTGTAAGAAGCATTTCAAGGTCCTGGAGTGGCCTAGCCAGTCTCCAGATCTCAACCCCATAGAAAATCTTTGGAGGGAGTTGAAAGTCCGTGTTGCCCAGGGACAGCCCCAAAACATCACTGCTCTAGAGTAGATGTGCATGGAGGAATGGGCCAAAATACCAGCAACAGTGTGTGAAAACCTTGTGAAAACTTACAGAAAACGTTTGACCTCTGTCATTGCCAACAAAGGGTATATAACAAAGTATTGAGATGAACTTTTGTTATTGACCAAATACTTATTTTTCACCATAATTATCAAATAAATTCTTTAAAAATCAGACAATGTGATTTTCTGGATTTTTTTTTTCTCATTTTGTCTCTCATAGTTGAGGTATACCTATGATGAAAATTGGAGACCTCGCTCATCTTTTAAGTGGGAGAACTTGCACAATTGGTGGCTGACTAAATACTTTTTTGCCCCACTGTATAAGGTACAAATCAAATTTATCAATTCATTTATAAAGTGTTTTAGAAATAACTATTCTATCACAAAAATCCTTCACACTAATCAGTGTTGCATCTATGTCACTGAAGTTCAGATTTGATTAACTTAGTATGCATTTCGAAATCAGTAACTTAAAACAACATAAGTGTTGTGTCTGAAATTACCTTCTTAAAGGACGAGTCCAGGTGCACAGTAGAACTCAACTTTATTGAAAGATGCTTGTGTTATATATTAAAATGACGTATTATTGTGTGATGAGGGTGGTGGCTCCACCTTTCTGGTTCCACCGCCAGCCTGAGTATAAAAGGCTGTTGCGGCAGAGGCACGGTCTCTTTTGACCTTCGCCTCTGCCTGTACGGGAGTGCCTAGTGTCTGTGAGTCACATAATAAAGTCGAGTTCTATTGCACCTCCGGCCTCATTATTGGAATACAGATTATGGACATAGCATTTGGCGACGAGGATAAAAGTATGGATAAAGGTATTTCGGGCATTCAACCATTTCTGGAGCTTCCTGGCGAGCCGCTGGTGCTGTGGGAGAGGTCGTTTGTCGTGTTTGAGAATTATCTGGTGGCATTGAACCTCGGTGAGTTGGAGAAATTACGTGCACGGGCAATATTGGTCCATAATCTTGGCATGGAGGGACAGCACATTCTTAGCACATTGGGAGTGAGCAACAGTTTTGAGGACGTGGTTGGGCTAATGGCATGCTACTTTTGCACCTCTGAGAACGTCATAGTCCGAAGGCTCCAGTTCCGACAGTGCTGCCAGCGAGCTGGAGAGTCTGTACAGTGGTATGTTGCTGACCTGTGCCAGCTGGCTGGGTGTTGCCAGTTTGGGACTTTAGAGGAAGAAATGGTCCGCAATCAGTTGGTGGAGCACACGTTGTGTGCAGCAGCACGGTAAAGACTCCTTACCCATTCCGGTGAACTGACGTTGGCCAAAGCGGTGGAGATAGCCCAGCAGTTTGAAGCAGTGGATGAACTTGTCACGGGACCTTGGTGAGAGAACAGCGTTGGGGCAACCCAACTCACAATCAGTAGCACAGGCTGTAGACCCGGATAATGACGACAGCTTGGAAGACAGAGAAGAATACGCTACCGCTATAAAAATTAGGTCCGCCCTGGGATCACCAAAGTGTTTTGGCTGCAGGTCTACCAAGCACCGGTACAAGGCGAGAGAGTGTCCGGCAAAAGGCAAATGCTGTGGCAAGTGCAGACTCCTAAATCATTTCGCCAGGGTCTCTTAAAGGTTTGAGCGAGGGGAACGGCGATGTGAGTGGATTCCCCCACCACCACTCCTACAGTTATTCACACCATATCCCCGAGCACAGAAGGTCGTACATATTTAACAGTTACGTTGGACGGCGAGGACGTGCCGTTGTTGGTGGACACAGGCGCGGTGAGGTCTGTGTTGAACTGGCCTACTGTGAGGAGTTTTTTCCCCTACCATTGTGTGAGAGGTCTGCCGACGCCATTATGTGGATTTTGGACTAATAGGCTGTCCATCGTGGGTTTGCTGTAGCTGACGGTGAGGTACAAGACAGCGGTGGTGTCCAATCTACAGTTCATGGTGACCGCGAGTGGGTCGAATGTGATGGGCTGCAATCTGTTTTATGGACTGGGCTTCTCAATTACCAGCAGCAGCGGAGAGGAATGGTTGGGCTGTGGTTTGTGGGACCATCCGGTTCTGCGAGTGGTCGATGATGCGGTTTGGGGCGATACATGGCCTAGTATATAGGACAATTACCACCCGGGGCCATCAGGGCAGGGTTCTGGTGCCAGGGCCCATGTTACCCTAGGTGAGGGAACTGGGCGGCATGGTGGAACACCCGTAATGGCGGGTGAGGCTGTGAAGATCACCCCCTCTGCTTCTGGGGCTCGGCCTGGAGATATCGAGAACCATGGGGCTGCAGTGGCTACGCCAGTGTTCAAGATGAAAGAGAGCGGGGCAGGACCGGCTGGCATGGGAAACAGACGTGCCACACAGGAACACTGCAGGCCGAGTCGGGCTTTGCAGAGGGCTGCCGGTGTGGCGCAACCTGGTGTGGAGGCCCTGTTGAGACATCGTGGACATGGGAAGTTGAGTCAAGCTCCTTTGGGAATCGGTGACGTGGTTCGACCCAGAGAGGAGCTTGGCTGAGAGGTGTCCACGGGAAGAGGAAGCAGCAGGAGGACCAGGGGTGGCTGAAGGTGGTGGCTGTTCGGGAGGACGGATACCTTCGGCTGTCAGATGACTCATGGAGACACCCCAATGAACTGCGGCGCGCTATTGAGGAGAAGGAGGTGTCGGGTTCCGACGTGCCTCATCTCCAGGGACAAAGAGATGAAGGAACTCTGGGCGGGACCTGCCAGACGAGTCTCCCGGGGAGTGGCTTCTCCATCAAGGCTATACGGTAGCAAGGGGTGATGGGTTGGGTTAAATGTGAATTGCCCGGGCTACGTAGTTAATGTGTTTCTCATGATAAAGTGCTATAACAGGTGCCCATGTGAAAAAAATACCCATGTAATGTGTCTGTCACCATGTTTGGGGGTGAGTATTACTGTGGGGTTTGCCCGGGTTGGGGTGGTATAATTAGGAATGTTATAGCGGTGCATGAATGTGCATCTTAACCGATTGGTTGTTTGCTTGTTAAATTGAATTTTCTTCTTTATGTATATAAGTTTATGGGATTGTTTTGTGTTATAATAGGAACACGGCATTATTTTATTTTATGGACTTTTATTATCAGAGACGGCAGAATAATCCGTCCGGCCGTGTGGAGGTGGGACGGTAGTCCACCTGTCCCCCTCTAGTTTTAGTTGTTTGTGTGCATGGATAGGCCTACTTTATTTGTTTGTTATTAGAGTGTGATTTGGGTATTAAATTTGGGAGGGCCTAATTAGTGTGCATGTGTTTTGGACTTTTCTAAAGGGGGGGTGTTGTATATTAAAATGACGTATTATTGTGTGATGAGGGTGGTGGCGGAACTGGACAGGTGGAGCCACCACCCTGAGTATAAAAGGCTGATGCAGAAGAGGCACGGTCTCTTTTGACCTTTGCCTCTGCCTGTACGGGAGTGCCTAGTGTCTGTGAGTCACGTAATAGAAGTGAGCTCTATTGCACCTCCGGCCTTGTTATTGGAATACAGATTATGGACATAACAGCTTGCACAATACAACCGTCATATCACAATCTGAGCGTGGGGGAATTCCACCAGGCTCAGCCTTTTTGCCTTTTTTCATATTTGTACAGTGTTGTCGTTTTGAGTTGCAATTCCTGTTATTTTGTCCTTGGTTGATTTGTCACATATTCTGTATTGTTTCTTAGTATGATTTATTTTCCTGTTTACATTCTTTATAGTTTATTTACATTTTTGAGGTTACTTGTCTTTATTTTGCCATCTCATTATATTTTTTTTCTGTTGTGTTCCCCCTCGGGGTTGACAGCTGTTGTTATGATTTGCAGCTCATCAGCGGCGCCAGCCGCGCGCACACCTGCTCCTCGTCAGCGGCGAGGTATTTAATCCACTCTGCCCTGGGCTTTGGCCTGAAGCTGTCTCTCTACTTCGGCCCCTTTGCTACTACGGATCTCAAACCTACTAGCGAAGATATCCTGGGTAAGCTCCCCTTACCTCTTTCCTCTAGCTTTCCCCTGTGCACAGGTGGACATCCCCGGCGGCGGACTTCATCACCTCGCCGTTGGCTCTACGCTGCTGCCACAGGTACCGCAGGTCGCTGTCTCCCGGGCTCCGCCCTTGTCGACGCTAGCCACCTGTCACAACCAAGTAAGCCAGCTATCATCATCATTTCCCTGTATTGGTGTGGTGCCCGTTACCCTTCTCCCTCTGCTCTCTCCCACAGGGTTGTCCGGCTGTACGGCCTCCTGCCCCCGTGCCTGACGCAGACGCCACCACCAATACATCCTTATTCCACAGACACGCAGCCATACACTTCCCTGTTGCTAATAAAGCTGTTAAATCTATCCTGAGCCTGCGTGTGTGTCTCCTGGGCCGTGCGTTATGTCAGTACGGCTTCAGCAGAGTGGCTCGGCAGACAGCGGGCTCGCACGCCGTCTTTTCACCTTCGAGGCTCGGGTGGATTCAATAGCCTATCAGCAACAGGTGATATTAAATTAATTAATTAACATCACTAACCGATTAGACCGCTTGGACCCCCAGCAGCCGTTCCCCTCGGCTCGTCCGGGTGGCGTGGCTCCTGCGGCTCCGGTGGCCGTCCAGCCTGCCCCGGGTGCGCCAACACGGCTCACACCAATCCCCACTCCTGCTCGCTTCAGCAGTAAGCTGGGTGGAGCTCGGGGTTTTATTATGCAGTGTGAGTCCGTGTTTCTTCGCGTTCCCGGAGATTTTCCCTCAGACCGTAGCAGAATTGGCTATATAGGAAATCTCCTTGAGGGTCGTGCGCTTACCTGGGCTTATGCCATTATGGTGAAGCCCAGCTACGCTACCCTCACCTTTGGCCAGTTCGTGCGACAATTTCTGGAAGTGTTCGATCATTCGCGTTTGGACAGTGTCCAGGTCGACCGTCTTCACGGACTCCAATAGGGGAGCCGATCGGCGGCCGAATACACGATCGACTTCCGGGTTACCGCGGAGGAAGTTGGCTGGGAAGAGCGCGCGCTCTGCGGCATCTTCCTCCGCAGTCTAAATTCCGGTCTGAGGGATGAGCTGGCTGGACGGGATACCCCGGAGACGCTGGCGGAGCTGATTTCTCTCACCATCAGCTTGGATAACAGGTTGCGCGAGCGCACCTCCGAGCGGAAGCAGTCTTCTCGCTTGCGGGGTGCCTCTGCACGTCTGCCCCAAGCTCGCCACCTGGCGTTACCACCGCCAGAGGTCTCCGAGGAGTCGGAACCAATGGTGACGGGCCGGACAAAGCTCCCCCTGGCGGAGAAACAGCGCCATCGTGACCTGGGCCTCTGCATGTATTGCGGAGGTAGCCAGCACACGGTGGAGAATTGTCCGGAGAAGCCAAACGAGGTGGTCCGCGAGTCACTGTAGGGGGCCTCGCGGATGCTAATTGGTTAAGTCCCCTCACACATTTTTTTTTTTTTTTGTTACTTATTTGTACCCGTAGGTAGACTTGGTTTGCAGTCTGGTGACAAGCCACCAGCTGCTGGTGGCTTGTCACCAGCAGCCGGTGGCTTGTCACATTTGACGCTGCCCATCCGCTTCTGTCACAACCTCACTGGGCATCTCACACATGCACTGGTGGATTCAGGCGCGGAGGGTAGCTTTATTTCACAAAGCCTGGCAACCCGACTGGGCATCCACTGTCACCCCCTCGATACTCCTCTCGCCCTGGTTAATCTCTCCCGAGTTTCCCTGGGAAAGGTAACTCACCAAACATCCCCTGTCCCGGTGATCATCTCTGGAAACCATCGGGAGGATATCTCCTTTTACGTCCTGCCCACCTCAGTAACACCTGTCATCCTCGGTTATCCCTGGCTCCGCCTCCACAACCCCGCCTTGGACTGGAAGACTGGGAAGGTTTCAGCGTGGAGCACTTTCTGCATGGGTACCTGCCTCCAATCCACGGCCTGCGCCCCGTCCTCGCCTCCCACAGCTCAGGACACCGCGCCCCCGGATCTCACCCTAGTGCCCTCAGAGTTCCATGACCTGGGTGCCGTTTTCAGTAAATCGAAGGCGATGTCTCTACCTCCTCACCGGCCCTACGACTGCGCCATTAACATCCGCCAGGGGGCGCCCTTACCCTCAGGACGCCTCTACAGTCTGTCAGCGCCGGAGAAAGAGGCAATGAACAGCTACCTGAAGGAGTCGCTCAGTGCTGGGACCATCCGACCGTCCTCCTCTCCAGTAGGTGCAGGGTTCTTCTTCGTTGGAAAGAAGGACGGATCTCTTCGTCCTTGTATCGACTATCGGGCTCTCAACGATATCATGGAGAAGGACCGGTACACCCTGCCCCTTATGGACACTGCCTTCCACTCCCTCCAGGGGGCAACCTGGTTTACTAAGCTGGATCTCCGCAGCGCTTACCACCTCGTCCGGATCCGGGAGGGAGATGAGTGGAAAACCGCCTTCCGAACCCCAAACAGGCATTTTGAATATCTCGTGATGCCGTTTGGGTTGACCAACGCTCCAGCCGTCTTTCAGCGCCTCATCAATGACGTCCTCCGGGACTTCATCGGCCTGTTCGTATTCGTCTACCTGGACGACATTCTCATCTTCTCCAGGTCCAGGGATGAACACCGGGTCCACGTGAGGCGGGTCCTGCAGAGACTGCTGGAGAACCGTCTGTACGTCAAGGTGGAAAAATGTGAATTCTACGCCAAAACAACTTCCTTCCTGGGGTTCGTCATCTCCCATGACCAGGTGCTTCCGGACCCAGTGAAGATCAAAGCAATGGTGGATTGGCCCACACCAACGTCTCGAAAGCAAGTTCAGCAGTTCATCGGGTTCGCCAATTTCTACCGCCGCTTTGTCCCGAACTTTGGAGCCATCGTCGGACCCCTGACCCGCCTCACCTCTCCTAAGACCCCGTTCCGGTGGACTGAAGAGGCCGCTTCGGCCTTCCAGGCGCTGAAGACGGAGTTCTCCTCCTCCCGGGTCCTCAGCCAGGTCGATCCCGCGCTGCAGTGCATTGTGGAGGTGGACGCTTCGGACACGGGGGTGGGGGCGGTGTTGTCCCAGCGGTCCCCAGCCAATGGAGTCAAGCGACCCTGCGCCTTCTTCTCTCGGCGCCTGTCCCCGGCGGAACGAAATTACGACGTGGGGGACAGAGAGCTTCTTGCCATCAAGCTTGCCCTTCAAGAATGGCGTCACTGGCTGGAGGGGGCAGCCTTGCCTTTTGTGGTCCTCACTGACCACAAGAACCTGGAGTACCTGAGATCTGCCAAGCGTCTGAACGCCCGCCAGGCGCGTTGGTCCCTGTTCTTTGCAAGGTTTAAGTTCAGCATCACATATAGGCCTGGCTCCAAGAACGGCCTACCCGACGCCCTCTCCAGGCAATTTGCCCCGGAGGCCGCAGATGACGTTGCTCATACCATCTTGCCCAGGTCGTGCGTCGTGGGGGCTGTTACATGGGACATAGAAGACAAGATCCGGAGGGCGCAGGAATCGGAACCGGACCCTGGCGGCGGACCGGAGGGGAGGCTCTTCGTGCCATCTGCCGTCCGGGGGGACGTTATACACTGGCTCCATACCTCCAAGCTCACCTGCCATCCTGGAGCTTCGCGGATGATCGACCTTCTCCAGCGATCCTTTTGGTGGCCAGGTCTGCGGAAGGATGCTGCCCGCTACGCCCGGGCCTGCCCCGTCTGTGCTGCCAATAAGTCAGGTAACGCCCCCCCTGCGGGTCTGCTCCAGCCCTTGCCCGTCCCTGGTAGGCCCTGGTCGCACATCGCTCTGGACTTCGTCACCGGGCTCCCTGTCTCCAACAACTTTGACACAGTTCTGACCATCGTTGACCGTTTTTCCAAGGCCGCCCACTTCGTGCCCCTACGTGGACTTCCCTCAGCCTTGGAGACGGCGGACCTCTTTATCCAGCACGTGGTCAGACTGCATGGAATCCCGGTCGACGTGGTCTCCGACCGCGGCCCCCAGTTTTCTTCGGACGTCTGGAGGTCATTTTGCAACGCCCTGGGAGCCAAGGTAAGCCTCTCCTCCGGCCATCACCCCCAGTCTAACGGGCAGTGTGAGCGGACAAACCAGGAGCTGGAGGCTACGCTCCGCTGCGTAACTTCATCTAAACCCACGTCCTGGAGTTCTCACCTCGCCTGGGTGGAGTACGCCCACAACACCTCTCGCTCTACGGCCATCGGGATGTCGCCCTTTAAAGCATTCTTGGGCTATGATCCACCCCTGTTCCCCGCGCAGGAGGGCGAGTTGGCTGTTCCCTCTGTCCAGGCACATCTGAGGCGGTGCCGTTCCCTTTGGTCCACGGCGCGTAATGCGCTTTTACGCACGGCGGAGCGCAATAAGTCTACGGCGGACCGACATAGGAGACCTGCACCTGCCTACCAGGTGGGACAGCAAGTTTGGGTATCCACACAGGACGTAAACCTAAAGGGTGAGAGGAGAAAGCTGGCTCAACGGTTCATCGGCCCTTATCCCATAACCAGGATCATCAACCCGGTGGCTGTGCGTGTGGCTATTCCCTCCTCCCTCCGCATCCATCCCACCTTCCACGTCTCCAAAATCAAACCGGTGGTCTCTGACCCCCTCTGCCCTCCACCTGCGGCGCACCCCGCTCCCCGGATGATTGGTGGCCATCCGGCCTGGACCGTCGCTGGCATCTTGGACGCCCGACGCTGGGGTCGCGGATTGCAGTACCTGGTGGATTGGGAGGGCTATGGACCCGAGTGGAGACAGTGGGTGCCTTCCTCGCTGGTGTTGGACCGGTCACTCATTTCTGAGTTTCATCGAGCGCACCCGGAAAAACCATCGCCAGTAGGCGCTGCTAGAGGGGGGAGTACTGTTATGATTCGCTGCTCATCAGCGGCGCCAGCCGCGCGCACACCTGCTCCTCGTCAGCGGTGAGGTATTTAATCCACTCTGCCCTGGGCTTCGGCCTGAAGCCGTCTCTCTACTTCGGCCCCTTTGCTACTACGGATCTCAAACCTACTAGCGAAGATATCCTGGGTAAGCTCCCCTTACCTCTCTCCTCTA
Source organism: Pholidichthys leucotaenia (assembly GCA_020510985.1). Classification (NCBI taxonomy): domain Eukaryota; kingdom Metazoa; phylum Chordata; class Actinopteri; order Cichliformes; family Pholidichthyidae; genus Pholidichthys; species Pholidichthys leucotaenia. The sequence goes on along the minus strand of CM035840.1, from coordinate 43,189,591 downwards.
GCTTTCCCCTGTGCACAGGTGGACATCCCCGGCGGCGGACTTCATCACCTCGCCGTTGGCTCTACGCTGCTGCCACAGGTACCGCAGGTCGCTGTCTCCCGGGCTCCGCCCTTGTCGACGCTAGCCACCTGTCACAACCAAGTAAGCCAGCTATCATCATCATTTCCCTGTATTGGTGTGGTGCCCGTTACCCTTCTCCCTCTGCTCTCTCCCACAGGGTTGTCTGGCTGTACGGCCTCCTGGCCCCGTGCCTGACGCAGACGCCACCACCAATACATTCTTATTCCACAGACACGCAGCCATACACTTCCCTGTTGCTAATAAAGCTGTTAAATCTATCCTGAGCCTGCGTGTGTGTCTCCTGGGCCGTGCGTTATGTCAGCTGTCAGCAATGTTTCCGGGTTTTTGCTCCGTGTGGACGCGGTCCCTGTCAGCTGTCAGCCCGTTCTCTCCCCTCTCATTGCTCCCAGCTGGTCTAAATTGTATCTTTATTATCTCCTGCCCTCTCATGTGACCCACACCTGCTATCACTTGTGCCATTTGTTTCTAACCTTATTTAAGGGCTGTTATTTTCATTTCTCGTTGCCGGAGTCTCAAGTTTCTTCCCCCTCATCCTCACCAGAACCCTGCCCTTGTTCTGGTGAGCTTAACTCATAAGTTTGTTTGTTTGACAGTTTGGATTTTTGTGTTGGTGCACTGTGTGGACTTTGTGTTTTTGTTTCTTAATAAATTTTACAAACTAGCAGTTCAGCACCTGGGTCTTTCTCTCTGCCCTGAGGGGCAAATTATGACAGAAGACTCCGGCCAGTAAAAGACCCAGCTGCTGCAAGTTTGTAGTCCGTTTTGTTTTCTTGTTTTTTTTTTTCCTTCCACCCGGGGTGAACCATGTCTGTCACCCCGGATTTGTCAACCCTGGGACTGGGTGAAGCAGAGTAGTGGTCTGTGTGCGTGTTGGAGGACATCATCACACAGGCTCGTGCCTCCCGTACCCCCGAGGCAGCCCGAGAGTGTCTGGAGGGCGCGGCGCAGGTACTCGAGGCATGCCCCAGCCTGTGGGACCACCCGGAGCTCACAGACCTCTCCATAATTGTCTCACAATCTATGAGTCACGGGCTGGGGGAATCCACTCAGATTTCCGTGCCTGCGCCAACGAAGAACAAGCACCCGCACACACGGAAGCCTCCAGCCTCTTGCCGCTCTCCGGTGGCAGCTCTGCCTCCTCCTCCCGAACATTGGACCGCTCCATCGGCTGAGGGGCAGGAGGAGCGCAGGCAGGTCATATTAGCAGAGACTGAGCTCCTTCTAGAATATAAGCCTTGGCTTCTCCCAGATCTCCCCTAGGAACTGAAGGAAGTTCCAACGGGCCCTCTTCCACCTCTCCGGGAGCTGACGTCTCTGCCTCCTGCTCCCCACCATTGCCCAGGGAAATCTTGCCAGAGGAACACCTCCACCTCTCAGGCAGCAGTTTCTCCCTCGCCAAGGCAGAAGACTCCCGCAGCAGTGACCTCTTTGTGTTTTTCCTCTCTGGTTGTTCCGCCAGCTTCCTCTCTCTCCGCAGCTGCTGTATCCCACTTCTCCTCGACGCTCCCTCCTGCTGCTGAGGGGTCAGCCTTTCCTTCCCGGCTTCGTCCTTCACCGTATCTGCAGGGGCGGTTCCTCCACGTTCCACTGGGGAGCCCACATCCACTGAAGTCAGGGAGAGGGCTGATTTCCACCCAGCTGCAGCAGAAGACATCACACCCAGGGAACTCAGGCAAGTGTTTTTCAACTCTCATTCAATTAAACATGAATTATCTTGCCTGATTCCTGGTGGTGAGGCTCAGATTAGGCAATCCTCTGAGTCCTCACCGTCTGCTGCAGCCATAAATTGTTTACCTGCTCTCTCCATGTCTCCTCCTGTCCCCCTTGAGTGTCTGCCGGCCCCAGGACTGAGCCACCGGGCAATGGAGGAGCCTGCAGCCCTGGAAGACCTGGTTCAAGCCCTGCAGCCACGGTTTGGACGGAGGGAGAGCGCTGTGACTGAGCTGAAGCCTGTGCCAATGATGAAACGTCCCCTGGCCTCAGTAGAACAGGATCCAGCGCCAGCAGGAAGCCAATCTTCTGTGTCCACGCCAGGTGAGCCACCTGCATGGGCCACATTGCTGGGGGTCCCGGGACTACATCGACCACCATGCCTGCTGCTGGGGCCGCCACAGCAGAGTCCAAGCTGGACCTCCAGAGGACTGGGCCCGAGAAACATTCGTCTGGATCAATGGAGTCCTGGACGGCGGTGAAGCTTGAGCTCAGACAAGTGCTCTCCTTTGTCTTTGTTGTTTCTTTTTTGGAGAGATCTTGCCTGGCTCTTGATGGGGAGAGCAGAGGTCACACTTGCCGCAGTGCTTCCCTCTCACCAGGCACTCCCTGGCCTTGAAATGGTGCTTCACGGACCCACAACCCATACACACGGGTTTTCCCAGGGCAGACCTACGGCTGGTAGCATTGGTCTCCATAGCGTCGTCGTCCATGCTATCCTTGCTGTCTGGATCCGCTACTAGCACCACAGCGGGAGGCTCCAGCTGCCGCCGCTGTGACTGGCGCCCACTTAGCTCAAATGCTAGCTTGTCCATGGTCTCCAATTGGAGAGCTAACTTGATAGCTCTGGCTAGCGTTGCCACCTGGCGCTGTGAGCAGCTTCGCTCGTATCGTGGCACTGTTGGTGTGCTCCGCCAGCTGATCACGTACCATCTCTTCCTCCAGTGGCCCAAAGCAAAACTCACTAGCTAGCTGCCTTAAGTCGGCGGTGAACTGGTGGATAGGCTCACCCGCCCATTGGTGTCACTGCCGAAACCTAATCTTTCGGATGGTCACGCTGTCCGGGGTGCGAAAATGGCGCGCTAGCAACTCGACCACATCCTCGTATGAATCCGAAGCCCCGAGTGTGCTCAGGATCCGCTGGCCCTCAATCCCCAAATTGTGCACCAGAAGCGCACATGCCCTCAGTTTATCTAGCTTACCCAGGTCGAGCGCCACGATGTAGTTCTGCAAGGCGGCAAACCATCTTGGCCAGGGCACAAGCATCTCACCCGGGACCTCCAGGAAGGGCCAAAGCAGTGAAACACATGCCTCCATGTTTATTCTCATCGCCAAAATGTTGTGTCTGAAATTACCTTCTTAAAGGACGAGGCCAGGTGCGCAGTAGAACTCAGCTTTATTGAAAGATGCTTGCACAATACAACCATCAGGCAGGGGCATCGGCAAAGAGGCCGAATCAAGATGCCCACTGGTATTTATAGGGCGGTGCAGTGGCGGAAAAGGAAGTGACTGCCACTACACCGCACTTCATAATAAAATACCACATCACAATAAGGAGCTTGAATCCTCTCTTATCACCTAGCACTGAGTGAGAAAATTAGTTGTGTGCAGAAGAGGACCCAAATATTTTTGTTTCACCTTCAGCCATGTCGCATATTTTGTAAAATTGTTTCCTGAACTGGCAGCCTTGACTCAATAGACCAAAGCATAGCCGTATAATATGACAGTTGCGACACTCTTTGATTTCGCCGCTGCGTGGTCACGTGGTTCATGGAGCTCCAAATAGTTTCAAACAACAGCCTTTCTATAATGGTGTGTGAATGGCAGCTGTGACAGTCTGCAGTATTAACAGCATTTTTTAGCCATATTAGGTAAATATTCAGAATACCTATCGGTAGGTACATTGTTTAGACTTATAATGAACAGATTTAAATGGATTATGATATAAAGAGCAGCTTTAAAAAGACAGAGTATGTTTTGGAGGGAAGGAGAACTGCTGATTCACACTGATGAAAGCTGCAGTGTAAATATCACTGCCTAGCTGTGTAGCCTTACCTTATGTTATGGCTTCAGTGGACTGATTACTGAATTATCATCTTTTAAATGCAATGGATTATTTTGTAAGGTTAGGCAGAATTATCTGAATTAAAAATAGGGGCAGCGCGGTGGTGGAGTGGTTAACACTGCGGCAGCACAGCAACTCACCCTTGGCTGGAGGATTCTGGGTTCGATCCCAGCCCCCGACCAACAGTGAACTGTGTGGAGTTTGCATGTTCTCCCCGTGTCTGCGTGAGTTTACTCCGGGATTTCTCCGGTTTCCTCCCACATGCCAAAAACATGCAAGTTAGGTTAGTTGGCATCAAACTGGGGATTCTAAATTGTCATTAGGTATGAATGTGAGAGTGAATGGTTGTCTGTCTCTCTGTGTTGGCCCTGTGATGGAGTAGCGATCTGTCCAGGGTGTACCCTGCCTCTCGCCCAAAGATGCTGGGATAGACTCCAGCCCCTCTGCAACCCGAAAAGGATTAAGTGGAAGAAGATGAATGAATGAATGAAAAATATGTAGTTAAAAATAAAACTGTTGTCAGTCAGTTTAACACAATTTTGTCATGAATTGCCCCTCGGGGCAATGAGGGGAGACCCAGACACTGAACTGTAGTTTGTGATATTTATTCACAAAACACAAAAAAGTCCAAATAGTGCACAAACACAAAAATCCAAACTTGTGCACAAAGCAAAACTTACAAACCGAGAAGGTAACGGCGTAGACAGGTAGAACACAGGGATGACCGTCAGAACGGGAGTAGGGTTCTGGTGTGAGGTTCTTTTTGACTCCAGGAATAAGGGAGAGAAACAGCCGTCCTTAAATAGGGCCAGAAACAAAAGAACACAAATGATAGCAGGTGTGGATCACATGAGCGGGAAAGGTGACCTAATTATTTGGCAGCTAATACCTGTGGCGCCCCATGAACTGAAACAAGATGATCACAAGGTGGGAGTGTCTGGAAGACGAGGTGGAGAGCTCATATCATAAAGAAAACAAAATATAAACACTAGAAACAAACACCAGAATAATAATAACAATAATCACAATGAGGACATGAAGCATAATAGAACAACTGACGACTCAGAACACATCCAAATCATGCACATAAAGATAAACATATAACACTGGAAAAAATATGACAAAAACTCAAGAATAAATAGAAAGCCTGAGCATGGTGGCACACTGCGCTCAGCCTTGTGACAGAACCCCCCCAAGGGGTGGATTCCAGACACCCGAAGGTCACATAAAAGAAAAAGGAACCCCCCCAACAGGAGAAACACAAAGACCCAGTACGGGAGGGCAGTGGGGGAACCAGGCTAGGAGGGACCGAAAAAACAAAGCCCCGCTCAGGACCCACACCCAAGCAGAACCTAGGAACTTAGGCCCCCTCGACCGGAGAGCTAGACAGTTCAGGTGGTCGGCTAAAGTCCCAGACCTGGCAGATGGCGTGATGGAAAGAGTCAGGTGGTTTACCAGAAAACGTGGGCCACCCAACCCAGCAGCACAGTCTGTCAGGCAGCCTGCCAGAGTTCTTCAACCACCTAAACAGAAAAGGTGGTCCAGGAGTGGCTGCCCAACAGGGACAACCTGCGATGAAGAGGATGGTGGGATAGGGGACACCATGTCGACGTCAGATGGAGGAGAGTGAACCACGACAGCCTCGGGCAGAGGAGAGGGAACCACGACGGCCTCAGGTAGAAGAGAGGGGACCACGACAGCATCTGGCAGAGGAGAGGGAACCACGATGGCCTCGGGCAGAGGAGAGGGAACCACGATGGCCTCGGGCAGAGGAGAGAGGACCACGACAGTGTCTGGCAGAGGAGAGGGCACCACAACAGCGTCTGGCAGAGGAGAGGTGGCCACGATGGCATCTGGCAGAGGAGAGGGGACCACAATGGTGTTAGGCAGAGGAAAGGGAACCCTGACACCCCTGGACTGCCATGTAGCACCCTCGGTGGTCCCGGACCAGGACACAGCAGCACCCCCGGTGGCTCCAGGCTGGAGTAAAACTGCACTCGCGGCGGACCCGGACTGGGCCTAAGCTGCACCCACGATGGACCTGGACTAGGCCAGAGCTGCATCCACGATGGACCCAGACTGGGCCAGAACTGCACACGCGGTAGACCCAGAGTGGGCCAGAGCTGCACCCACAGTGGCCCCTGGGCTGGAGCATAATCCCCACGGCGGACCCAAGCTGGAGTGCAGCACCCACATTGGATTAAGGCTAGGGCCCAGCACCCACGATGGTCCCCGACTGGGACATAGCATGCACGGCGACTTGGACTGAGGAGGAGCTGCACCCACGGCAGTCCCGGGTTGGGATGGAGCACCCACGATGACCTCAGCTAGTGGGGAAGCAGCACCCTCAGAGGCTCTGGGCTGGAACAGAGCACCCGCGAAGACCTCAGCTGGAGGGGGAGCAGCACCCACGGAGGCCCTGGGCTGAGACGGAGCACCCGCGACAACCTTGACAGGAGGAGCTGGACCCACGAAGACCTCAGACGGTGAGCCCAAACCCACGGAGACCTCAGGCAAAGTTGGATGAACCTCGGTGACCCTGGGGAAAGCCTCAGACAAGGGGAACAGAGACACAGGGTCAGGGTCACCAGTGGCAGTGGAGCCTGGCGAGGTGAGCTCAGGTGCAGCTGACAGGTGCACTTGGCTCTCTCCACCAAGAGCCAGGCAAGATCTCTCCAAAACAGTGAAAACAGAGAAGAGCACTTGCCTGACTCAAGCTCCACCGCCGTCCAGGACTTCGTCGATCCAAGCAATGACGTCTCGGGCCCGTTCCTCTGGAGGTCCAGCTTCGCCTCTGCTGCAGCGGCCCCCTGCAGCAGGCATGGTGGTGGATGCAGTCCCGAGACCCCCCAACGAAGTGGCCCACACTGTTGGGTTGCCCGACATAGACACAGGAGGTCAGCTTCCTGCTGGCACTGGATTCTGCTCAGCTGGAGCCTGGGGATGCTCAGTCATCGGCACAGGCTTCTGCCCGGTCACAGCGCTCTTCCTCCATCCAGACCATGGCTGCGGGGCTGGAACCAGGTCCTCCAGGACCACAGGCTCCTCCATCGTCTGGTGGCTGAGTTGTGGGACCAGCGGACATTCAGGGGGAATAGGAGGAGACATGGAGAAAGCAGATGAAAAGTCTTTAGCTGCAGCAGGCGGTGAGAGCTCAGGGGACTGCGTAGGCTGAGCCTCACCACCGGGAATCAGGCAAGATAATTTATGTGTTGGTAATAGGGAATGAAAAGACACTTGCCTGTGTTCCCAGGGCATGATGTTTTCTGCCGCAGCAGGTGTAGAATCCACCCTCTCCGTGGCTGCCATTGTTGCCGACCCCTCCAAGGAGTGTAGAGGAGCCACCCTTGCAGACGTGGTGACAGGTGGAGCCAGGAAGGAGGCTACCAGTCCTTCAGCAGCAGGAGGAATCGCCGAGGAGGAGGGAGAGGTAGCAGCAGCAGAGGAGGAAGCTGATGGGACAGCCGGAGAAGAAAAACTAGGTACAGGAACTGCTGCGGGAATTTTTGACCTCGGTGAAGGAGGGGCTGCAGACGTGGAGGCATTCATCTGGCGGGATTTCTCTGGGCTGCGACGGGAAACGGGAGGCGGCTGATCCAGATGGTTCTCTCCTGGGGAGTCCGGTCCTGCTGCGACCGGAGGAAGGGTGGAGGCTGGCCCAGGGAAGCGGTGTTTCAGGGAAGGTGAAGCAGGAGCAGGAGCAGGCAAACTGAGGAAGGTGGATGACGTCTGCCGCGGAGAGCGCTTCCACGTCCGCTTTGGTCCAGCTGGAGGCGGGCTCATCGTCAGCCCAGGGAATGACCGCTGAAGTGAGGTGACTGTGGACAACAGCTCCGCAAATTGGGGATACCTCCTCAATACCTCCAGGGTGTGCCTTCACAATCACCACTGCTCCATTTACGCTTTCCCAGCTCTTCTTAGGTCCGCAGGTAGCGAGAGCTTCATCCACAAAGCCCTGGATGAATTCGGCAGCGAATTCCTCCTCCAGGCTCGGGGACCCAGCTGCCAATCTCTCTTTGATGGCTGAAGGCTGGCGTGCTGGGGACATGATGAATGCTCCAAAACAACAGGTGAGGGGAAAAAAACAAAAAGCCACAAACTACAGCAGCTGGGTCTCCTATTGGCTGGAGTCATCTGTCATGAATTGCCCCTCGGGGCAGAGAGGGGAGACCCAGATGCTGAACTGTAGTTTGTGATATTTATTAACAAAAACACAAAAAAGTCCAAACAGTGCACAAACACAAAAATCCAAACTCGTGCACAAAGCAAAACTTACAAACCGAGAAGGTAATGTTGTAGACAGGTAGAACACAGGGATGACCGTCAGAACGGGAGTAGGGTTCTGATGTAAGGCTCTATTTGACACCAGCAATAAGGGAGAGAAACAATCATCGTTAAATAGGGCCAGAAGCAAAAGAACACAAGTGATAGCAGGTGTGGATTACATGAGTGGGGAAGGTGACCTAATTATTTGGCAGCTAACAGCTGTGATGCCCCGTGAACTGAAACAAGATGATCACAAGGTGGGGGTGTCTGGAAGATGAGGTGGAGAGCTCATATCATAAAGAAAACAAAATATAAACACTAGAAACAAACACCAGAATAATAATAACAATAATCACAATGAGGACATGAAGCATAACAGAACAACTGACAATTCAGGAACACATCCAAATCACACACATAAAGATAAACATATAACACTGGAAAAAATATGACAAAAACTCAAGAATAAATAGAAAGCCTGAGCACGGCTCTGCCCAGCCTCGTGACAGATTTAGCTAAGTTACTAGGGGTTGTGCACTTTACTCCTAAATCTTTCAAGTTGGGAAAGATTTTCTGTGTGTGAATGTAAATATAACACATTAGTGCCTCTCAGTAAATTTGTATACTGTGAAAAATTTATTTTTTATAATTCAAAGAAATAAAGTTTCATATGTTCAATATTCATTACAGGCCAGGGATGGCAATTTTCCACCGATCCGCGGATTTCCGCCGATTTATTTTCAAATTGATCATTTCTGTGAATCGTCTAAATCCGTTGAGAAAATTTTAGGGGGGGTAAGGTACCTTATTGTTACCGATTTTAGCGAAAATCAACACGATTACATAAGCGCTCGGCGCTTCCCCGGGTCAAGTCTCCCACGATAACCCGGATGTTTTGTACTCAAGCTACTGCTGTATTGTAAACAGCCCTGCGATTGGATAGTTGCAAACGATTGGACCAATCAAATGGCTCGTTGTATGCTTTGTCAAAAATTCATGGCGGCGTGTTCTCAGGGATGTGATTTTTACGCTAATTCGCCGAATTCCGCTTTTTTTTATCTTCCAGGAAGATAAAGTACGTTAAGTACGTTAGCGGCTTGTGGTCCACGAACGCAGTGAAGGTGCGCCCTTTCATCCAGAACTGGAAGTGGCGAATGGCCAGGTGGAGAGCCAGTAACTCTCTGTTACTGGCGGCGTACACCGGCTGTATGAGCTGGGCTGCGCGGGGGAGGAAACGGTTATAAAAGTTAACCATCCCCCAAAACTCCTGCAGCGCCCTGACATTGATGTTGAGGAGAAAAAAATAGTAAAACAGTTTAGTTAGATTACTTTTATGTTTCCAAACAGTTTGAAATTGACAGTGCACAGTGGACATTGACTCATAACTTTTGAATATTTCTAAGACTTGGCTACATCAGTGATTGTGCAAAATGAACTGCTCAAGACTCAATGGAGGTTGAAACTGATGATCTGAAATGAATGCTGAAATTATAAAAAGTAATGGTATGAATGAATTTTATTTCTATTATGGAATAGATAAAATTAACTGATTTTGATTTGATCAAGTGTTAAAGCATGTGATGGATAATGCTTGTTGTATGGCGCATATTTAAGGCGCATATATTGTATTCATATCCCCCACATTCACCTTGTAGGAATGACGGTGCATATTCCAGAAGCTTCACGTCTTAAGGACCAAAGAAGACCTGACCCTGTGAGGACCTACGGGAGGTGTGAAGTTGGCCTTGCAGGAGAGGTGAAGCTGGAGAGAATGCCCCAGCAGGAGCCCCAGACGCTAGAGGGTCAGAGGACAATGGAGACGCCAAGGAGCCTCGGGCGCTGGATGTTTACCTAAGACTGTGGGTTGGGGGTGTGTGATTTGATGTGGGGCGATTTGTGTCTGGTGAGACTATAAGAGCTGTGTTGGATGATTGCTCTGTCTCTTTTCCTGAGATCCTGTTCTTGTTGGAGGATGTGATCTTGCAATAAACCAACCCTGAGAAATAAACTCAGTCTCGTTTGTGAAAGTCATCCTCTACACTGGTGACCTACGACAAACCATGGCCGGTGGCGACGGTCTTTCCGCACCGGACTCTTCAGGGGCCAACCGGGTTAACGCAGCTACCACACTACAGCTGCCCGATTTCTGGCAACATAACCTGCGCTCCTGGTTTACTACTGTGGAGGCGCAGTTCCACCTTCGGGGAATCTCAGCGGACGCAACAAGGTTCTACCATGTTGTCGCGAAGCTGGACAGCCTCACAGTGCAGCGGGTGGAGAGCCTGACCAACCACCCGCCCCAAGACGACAAGTATGGCGCACTGAAAGCCGCCCTCATTCGAGCCTTCACTCCCTCGCTGGGAGAGCGAGCAGAGAAGCTCCTGGCGCTGACAGAAGGGGAAGCGGACAGGCCGGCAGATCTGATGGCGAAGATGATGAACCTGAGAGGCGAAGATGACGACAGCTTTATCTTCGCCCACCTCTTTCTCAGAACGCTACCGCCAGCAGTGAGAGTCACCCTGGCCAGCTCACAGCTACTCAACAACCGTGACTACCACGAGCTGGGCCAGGAGGCGCAGCGGCTCGTCGACGCCCATAGACGGCACGCAGCCACGACGGCAGCAGCAGAGCTGAACGCACCCCCGCAAGACGAGGGGAGACCAGAGGCTGCAGCACCGGACCCACTGATGTCAGCAGCAGCAGAGGCCAGGAGAAGCGGAGCTGACAACACCCTCTGTTTCTACCATCGACGCTTCGCCGAGAGAGCGCGCAGATGCATCCCACCGTGCCGATACAAGCGCCAGGGAAACGCCAAGACGGGGTTGAGCATTTCATAACTACCTCTGGCCCCCCTGTTTTTGCAAAAGCTCGGCGCTTGGACCCAGCTAAACTGGCCATCGCGCGCGAGGAATTCGCCAACTTGGAAAAACTGGGCATTGTTAGACGCTCTAACAGCCCTTGGTCGTCACCCCTGCATATGGTCCCCAAGGCTGACGGCTCGTCGCGCCCTTGCGGTGATTTCCGCAGATTAAATAATGCTTCAGCACACGACCGCTACCCGATTCCGCACATCCAGGATTTTTCGGCACATTTGGCGGGGGCGTGCATCTTTTCCAAAATAGATTTGGTGCGTGGTTATCACCAAGTCCCAGTCCGCGCGCAAGACATACCCAAAACGGCAATTATAACCCCTTTCGGGCTTTTCGAGTTTTTGCGCATGCCTTTCGGCCTCAAAGGCGCCGCTGAGACGTTCCAACGCATGATGGATGCGGTATTGCTCAGCCTCCCTTTCATGTTTGCCTATTTGGATGATATTTTGGTAGCCAGTGCATCTGAAGTCGAACACGAACGCCACCTCACAGCTGTTTTTCAGAGGCTGACAGAACACAGGCTGATAATTAACCCAGCGAAATGCCAATTCGGGGTAGTGCAAATCGATTTTTTGGGGCACCGCGTGTCTCCAGAAGGCGCAGTCCCGCTGCCTGATAAAGTGCGCGCGATAACGGATTTCCCCCAACCGCAGACAGTTAAAGCACTGCAAGAATTTTTGGGGATGGTCAATTTTTATAACCGCTTTCTCCCCAACGCGGCACAGCTCATGCACCCATTGTACGCGGCACTAAAGAAGCAAAAACCTGCAACTAAGGTCGAGTGGTCCCCGGACCGGGAGCGCGCTTTCTCTCAGGTCAAATCGGCCCTCGCGAACGCTGCGTTATTGGCACACCCGGTGCCAGCAGCTCGCATGGCGCTAACCACGGACGCTTCCGACGTGGCAGTGGGGGCGGTTGTCGAGCAACTGGTAGCAGGGAGCTGGCAACCACTTGCGTTTTTCAGCAAAACATTGCGCGATAACGAGCGTAAATACAGCGCGTTCGATAGGGAGCTTTTAGCCCTGCATTTGGCCATCCGCCACTTCCAGTTCTGGTTGGAAGGGCGCCGTTTCACCGCGTTTGTAGACCACAAACCATTAACATTTGCAATGGCTAAAATTTCAGAGCCTTGGTCGGGCCGACAACAGAGACAGCTGGCCGTGATTTCGGAGTTTACCACCGCCATTCAACACATGGCGGGCAAACATATTGTAGTGGCAGATTGTCTCTCGCGCGCAGTTGCAATGCCAGACCCCCAGGGGGCAGACTCGGCGGCTGTAGACACGGGCCAGGCTTGCGGCGCGGAAGCGCTCGCAGCCCCGGTCTGCGTTGGGTTAGATTATGCAGCCATGGCCGCCGAGCAGGTTAATGATGCGGATGTGCGCGCGCTCCAGTCTGGGCCAACAGGGCTAAGGCTGGAGCACAGGGTGCATCAAAGAGGTATGCCCCCTCTAATCTGCAATGTCCCAGCTGTGTGGCGTCGCCGCGTTTTTGACTTAATACATTCGCTGGCACATCCGGGCGTTCGCGCATCGATCAAAATGGTGGGAGAGAAATTTGTTTGGCCGGGGCTGCGTAAACAGGTCAAAGAATGGGCCGCAGCCTGCGCAGCGTGTCAAAGAGCAAAGGTACACAAGCACACGTGGGCCCCTCTAGAACCTTTTCACATCCCAGCCAAACGCTTCGACCACGTGCATATCGACTTGGTGGGACCCCTCCCGCTGTCACAGGGGTTCACACACCTTCTAACTATGGTGGACCGCACTACGCGCTGGCCAGAGGTGGTCCCCCTGGCATCAACCACAGCAGCAGACGTTGCGCGCGCTTTTTTAACGGCTTGGGTCGCGCGCTTTGGAGTCCCGTCGGACATAACGTCTGACAGAGGACCCCAATTTGTTTCCGAACTCTGGTCATCCATGGCACTCAGCCTGGGGGTGAAAATTCATTGCACAACTGCGTATAACCCCCAGGCCAACGGTTTGTGCGAACGCTTTCACCGGTCATTGAAAGCAGCCCTCAGAGCGGCTCTCACGGACACAAATTGGGCTGATAAACTTCCATGGGTTTTATTAGGGTTGCGTTCAGCACCTAAGGAAGATTTGCAAGCCTCTCCGGCCGAGCTAGTCTTCGCCCAACCTCTCCGGTTACCGGGAGAATTCCTTCCCGAGAACCCCGCACCAGATCGCCCCCCCGCTCAGCTGCTGCAGAGCGACGCGGGATCAAACACTCTCCCCGGCCCAGTTCATCACAGTTTTCCACGCGTTTTCGTGCCTAAAGCCTTAAAGAATGCAGAATTCGTCTTTGTTAGACACGACGCACAGAGGTTAGGTTTAAGACCACCTTATGATGGACCGTTCAGAGTGTTAGAAACCGGGGAAAAGCATTTTTTGCTCGATTTGGGAGACAGGAGGGAATTAGTCTGCATTAACAGACTCAAACCCGCTTTTGTGTTAGCTGATGAACATGTGTTAGCTGGGTGCCCTGCCCAGGGCCCCCCGCCGCGGCAGGCCACCCGGGAGACACTCTGCTAAGCTTTCACAAGGATGTGCTAACGACTCTAATTCACAGATGCAAGAAGCGGCTACTGGAAGGTCGAAACCGGCTTACAGCAAATACGGCAGGCGATTGAAGCCCAAGCAGCCGGAAGTGTGATGTGTTGTGCCATTTTTTTGCTGTTCTGTGTATTATGTTATGATGCTATGCATATTGGGGTGCACTTTGTCCTTATTTAGACGTTTGGGGGGGGGGGTTATATGGCGCATATTTAAGGCGCATATATTGTATTCATATCCCCCGCATTCACCTAGTAGGAATGACAGTGCATATTCCAGAAGCTTCACGTCTTAAGGACCAAAGAGGACCTGACCCTGTGAGGACCTACGGGAGGTGTGAAGTTGGCCTTGCAGGAGAGGTGAAGCTGGAGAGAATGCCCTAGCAGGAGCCCCAGACGCTAGAGGGTCAGAGGACAATGAAGACGCCAAGGAGCCTCGGGCGCTGGATGTTTACCTAAGACTGTGGGTTGGGGGTGTGTGATTTGATGTGGGGGGATTTGTGTCTGGTGAGACTATAAGAGCTGTGTTGGATGATTGCTGTGTCTCTTTTCCTGAGATCCTGTTCTTGTTGGAGGATGTGATCTTGCAATAAACCAACCCTGAGAAATAAACTCAGTCTCGTTTGTGAAAGTCATCCTCTACAGTTAGAATATTTTAGGAATGCTATCTTCTTGGAACATAAGTCAATATTATACAGTAATAAGTGGCATTCAGCTGTTTGTTTTATGTCATTTAAGCACAGTTCTGGTACTTAAAAATCATAAAAACCCAGGAGCTTTGCCCCCCTTGCCCCCCCACCAGGGCTCTGCGCCGGACCCCCTGCTAAATTTTCAGATAATTTCCCCAACCCCAAATCACATCCCTGGTTCGTGTTGGAATTCTGAGCATTCGGTATTGTTTTCAGTGGAATTATCCATCCATTCATCCATCCATCCATCTTCTACCGCTTTTCCGGAGGTCCGGGTCGCGGAGGCAGCAGTTCAAGCAGAGAAGCCCAGACTTCCCTCTCCCCAGCCACCTGCTCCAGCTCTTCAGAGGGGATACCAAGGCGTTCCCAGACCAGCTGGGAGACATAGTCTCTCCACCGAGTCCTGGGTCTGCCCCGGGGTCTCCTCCCAGTGGGACGTACCTGAAACACCTCAAGTGGGAGGCGTCCAGGAGGCATCCTAATCAGATGCCCATACCACCTCAACTGACCCCTTTCAATGTGGAGGAGCAGCGGTTCTACTCTGAGCCTCTCCCGGATGACTGAGCTCCTCACCCTATCTCTGAGGGTGAGTCCAGCAATCCTATGGAGAAAGCTCATTTCCGCCGCTTGTATCCGCGATCTCGTTCTTTCGGTCATTACCCAAAGCTCGTGACCATAGGTGAGAGTAGGAACGTAGATTGACTGGTAAATCGACAGCTTTGCCTTAGAACTAAGCTCCCTCTTCACCACAACAGACCGGTACAACGTCCGCATCACTGCAGATGCTGCTCCGATCCGTCCGTCGATCTCTCGCTCCATTTTCCCCTCACTCGTGAACAAGACCCCAAGATACTTAAACTCCTCCACTTGGGGCAGGAGCCTGTCCCCAACCCGGAGAGGACAATCCACCTTTTTCCGGCTGAGGACCATGGACTCGGACTTGGAGGTGCTGATTCTCATCCCAGCCGCTTCACACTCAGCGGAAAACCGTCCCAGCAAGAGCTGTAGGTCATTGCTGGATGAAGCCAACAGGACAACATCATCTGCAAACAACAGAGATGAGATCCTGTGGTCACCAAGCATGGCACCCTCCATTCCCTGGCTGAGCCTAGAAATCCTGTCCATAAAAATTATGAACAGGATCGGTGACAAAGGGCAGCCCTGGCAGAGTCCAACTCTCACTGGGAATGACTGCGACCGAGTGTTGGCAATACGAACCAAACTCTCACAACGGTCGTACAGAGACCGAATAGCTCGTAACAACAAGCCCGATACCCCATACTCCCGAAGCACCCCCCACAAAAATCCACGAGGGACGCGGTCAAATGCCTTCTCCAAGTCCACAAAACACATGTAAACTGGTTGGGCAAACTCCCACGAACCCTCAAGAATTCTCGAGAGGGTAAAGAGCTGGTCCGATGTGCCACGGCCAGGACGAAAACCACATTGCTCCTCCTGAATCCGAGGTTCGACCAACGGCCGGACTCTCCTCTCCAGTACCTTGGCATAGACCTTCCCAGGGAGGCTGAGGAGTGTGATCCCTCTAAAGTTGGAGCACACCCTCCGGTCCCCTTTTTTGAAGAGAGGAACCACCACCCCGGTTTGCCATGCCAAAGGCACTGCCCCCGACCTCCACGCAATGTTGCAGAGGCGTGTCAACCATGACAACCCAACAACTTCCAGGGCCTTGAGGTACTCAGGGCGAATCTCGTCCACCCCCGGGGCCCGGCCACTAAGGAGATTTTTAACCACCTTGGCGACCTCAACCCCTGTGATAGGCGAGTCATCCCCCTCGTCCCCAAACCCTGCTTCCTCTGTGGAAGGCGTATCAGTGGGATTGAGGAGATCCTCGAAGTATTCCTTCCACCGCCCGATGATATCCCCAGTTGAAGTCAACAGTGTCCCATCCGCACCATACACAGTGTGGACGGGGAGCTGCTTTCCCCTCCTGAGCCGCCGAACAGTTTGCCAGAATCTCTTTGAAGCTGACCGAAAGTCTTGTTCCATGGCCTCACCGAACTCCTCCCATACCCGCGTTTTTGCTTCAGCAACCACCCGAGCTGCACTCCGCTTGGCCTGCCGGTACACCTCAGCTGCTTCGGGAGTCCCACAAGCCAACCAAGCCTGATAGGACTCCTTCTTCAGCTTAATGGCCCCCCTCACCACTGGTGTCCACCACTTGGTTCGGGGGATGCCACCACGAGATGCACCGACCACCTTGCGGCCGCAGCTCTGGGCCGCCGCTTCAACAACAGAGGTGGAGAACATGGCCCATTCAGACTCCATGTCTCCAGACTCCCTCGGAATGTGGTTGAAGTTCTTCCGGAGGTGGGAGTTGAAGACCTCCCGGACAGGGGCCTCAGCCAGACGCTCCCAGCACACCCTCACTATACGTTTGGGTCTACCAGGTCTGAATGGCTTCCTCCCTTGCCATCGGATCCAACTCACCACCAGGTGGTGATCAGTTGACAGCTCTGCACCTCTCTTTACTCGGGTGTCCAAGACATACGGTCGCAGGTCTGATGATACGATAACAAAATCGATCATCGACCTGCGACCTTGGGTGTCCTGGTGCCAGGTGCACATATGGACACCCTTATGCTTGAACATGGTGTTCGTTATGGACAGACTGTGGTTAGCACAGAAGTCCAATAACTGAACACCACTCGGGTTCAGATCGGGCAGGCCGTTCCTCCCAATCACCCCCCTCCAGGTTTCACTGTCATTGCCCACGTGCGCATTGAAGTCCCCCAGTAGGACAATGGAGTCTCCAGGAGGAGTACCCTCCAGCACCCCAGTCACAGACTCCAAAAAGGGTGGGTACTCTGAAACATCATTTGGTGCATAGGCACAAATGATGGTCAGGACCCGTTTCCCAACCCGAAGGCGCAGGGAAGCAACCCTTTCGTCCACCGGGGAAAACTCCAATATAGAGGCAGCAAGGTGGGGCGATACAAGAATACCCACCCCTGCTCGTCGCCTCTCGCCCGGGGCAACTCCAGAAAAGGCCAAGCTCCAGCCCCTCTCCAGGAGACTGGTTCCGGAACCGGAACACTCGGACAATTTCTGAAGAAACCAGAAAAGGAGATGAAGTTCAAAGTTCAGAGACTGACACAGCTTGCTGCCAAAAGGAAGGAAGTTTCACATTAGAAGTGACTTGGTGACCAGGGTAAATAGTGTAATAAACTCTTATAGAACTGTTAAATATGTTGGACTAAAGACAGTGAGATAACATTGAAGAAAAAGTAAGTTAACTTTTCATTAAATTTAATGATTTATCTAAGTCTAGTATTTCTTTTTTTTTTTTTTTTTATAATTTTTTTCAGTCTAAATTACTTCTGTTTTACTGAAAACCTCTCAGCCTGTGCCCCCCCCCAGCCCCCCCATAAGTCAATCAACCAAATTATATTTCAGCTGAAATTAGAATTTCCTGTTTCCATCCCTGTACAGGCACAAGGAAATATTTCAGGCCTTTTTTTAAATTCAATTTTGATTGTAGTTTTTGAAATTAAAATGTAAATCATGATATTCTGTTTACTGAGATGTACTAGTGCATAAACATTACACTGTACTCTGAAAACTAGTGGCTAAGCAGGGTGGAAAATACTAAATAAAAGAAGAGGCCTTTGTAACACAATGTAGTCAAGGTCCAACAGTCTGTTTTATGAAAATATTCAATGTAGTACAAATGCCATGAAATTGCATTTTTTTAAAAAAAATAAAAATGCAAAGACATGCTCTCATTTTCTCATTTTTCACTCTGAACTTCTTCCTGACAGATTACTGTCAGCTAATACCAGTGAGCAGCATGTTGGCACCATTGTCTCCTCTTCCAGGTAGGACTGGGGTTACATGATTGAATTTAAATAGATAATAACAGCATCAGTGATTCAAATAAAAGCAAGCCTTTTTTCTATTTTTATTCATCCATATTGTAACATCACATAATTGTGGGAAATAAATATTTTCCTCCAATGTCAGAAGGGTTTGACTTCATAAATTGTATTTTGATGACAAAAACAATGAAATCCTAAAATGTTCTCAGATCAGGTTCTCAGCATGATTATCTGTGCAGCTTATGGATGCACAAATCAAGCTGAGAAAGTGATCCAGATGTTTGGGTTCCCAGCATACACAGAAAGGAGAAAAGATGTCTGGGACAAGTTAGCAGAAACAACATTACTTCCGTCACTCACTATAAACAAACACATTTATTCCTTCCCTTCATTCACTCTCACTTTGCAGACAATTAATTCATACATGAGTACATTCTTGTTTATTTTTCAGCCAGTTTTTAACATTTTTAGTGAATGTTTAAAGTCCGTTATTATTTTAATTTCATTTGGCATTGTGTTCCAGATGTGACTGCCCTTTATAGAGAAAGCTGTTTGTCCAAATGTGGTTCTGCGGTGGAATATTTTACAGTTATTGTTAACAGAACTCCTGGTGGCTCTGCTGCTGTCCTGTCTTTGGACGAAACCAGCAAGTGGCTCGGGTGCTGATTTATGGAAACATTTGAACGTTAATTTCAGAAGACAGAGGTCAATGAAGCTCTCAAAACTCAATAGGTTGTATTTTTTTAAAACATAACG